>JAWPHD010011001.1:0-87753 GCA_037043455.1 Cyrtodaria siliqua | reverse complement strand
TACTGTACTGTTTCTTGTATTTTTTATTAGATATTGTTTATACCATCTGTACAGGTCATTTTCATGTAACCATGCAGCCAATAAGCACTGTTTAAAGTACAGATCCATGAAAATTCATTAAAATGAAGGGGGTTGGGTAGAAAAAAACTTTCGAAAAACATACAAAAGGTCATATTTTGGCCAACTAAATAATTTAATTTGTAAAATGTATTAAACCGCATAACATATTTGCATATCGACACTAACCATATAGAAGCGATGCACTCAAAGTTAGAGTTTACCTCAACATCTTTTTCAAAACAGAAACGAGCAGCTTTTCGACATCTTTTCGACATCTTTTCGACATCTTTTCGGACAGATGTAGATTGTCGCTTTCTGATATTTTTGCCAAACAATGTATGCAAAGCCCTCAGAAATGAATAAAACTTACTAGATATACCTTTAACTAGTCAAACATGTGCATTACAGGCTAGTTTTGTATACCAGGTGTCAGGTATGGCTTATGTTGTGTCCATTACCTTCAATAAAGGAATTTAAGTTACATATGTTGCATCATAAAACTTTCAAATATTTAAAAAACATGAAAAAAGTTATAAGAAAAGTCAAAATACACCATAATTCAACATTTCTCACACTTTCAAATCACTGTGTTAGGGAAAAGGTGTGTCTATAAATTTCACTTTTACCCTATGCAGAATCTATCTTTAAAGAGACATTCAAACCTGACTGACGTTGTTTTTTTCTGGCTAAATTGTTTGATACATTCGATCTGAGAGAAATGATGTCATTCTTTTTAAGAAAAAAATCCTTTTTGACAAAATATGAGGGCTTAAATTAGCTTTGGCTAAAGCAAAATTACTTCGGTTTTTAAGCGTAAATCCATAATCTTCAAAATGCCATATCTCGACAACCGTTCCAATCTTCTGCTTCAAATAAAGTGATTTTAAATTGATTTCATCAGCAACATGTGATTTTCAACCAGTTGAAGCTATCTTGAAAATAATATCTACTCAAAAATGATATTTGTGATTTTCAGGGGTCAAAATAGCAGATTTTACCATAAAACGCCACTGTTTTTGTATGTATTCAAAATCTGCCTTCAAATGAATTAATTAACATTATTCGGCAGGTTCTATATGTGAAACCATCAAGAAAATGCAACTTTTCAATTTAGAAATGACAAAAAATAATTCTGAGACTATCCTCCCCAACTCCATTTTTAGGGCCATGCCATGTTTTACAATATGCTCATTACACAAGATTGCCTGTTACTGTACTGTTTCTTGTATTTTTTATTAGATATTGTTTATACCATCTGTACAGGTCATTTTCATGTAACCATGCAGCCAATAAGCACTGTTTAAAGTACAGATCCATGAAAATTCATTAAAATGAAGGGGGTTGGGTAGAAAAAAACTTTCGAAAAACATACAAAAGGTCATATTTTTGGCCAACTAAATAATTTAATTTGTAAAATGTATTAAACCGCATAACATATTTGCATATCGACACTAACCATATAGAAGCGATGCACTCAAAGTTAGAGTTTACCTCAACATCTTTTTCAAAACAGAAACGAGCAGCTTTTCGACATCTTTTCGACATCTTTTCGACATATTTTCGGACAGATGTAGATTGTCGCTTTCTGATATTTTTGCCAAACAATGTATGCAAAGCCCTCAGAAATGAATAAAACTTACTAGATATACCTTTAACTAGTCAAACATGTGCATTACAGGCTAGTTTTGTATACCAGGTGTCAGGTATGGCTTATGTTGTGTCCATTACCTTCAATAAAGGAATTTAAGTTACATATGTTGCATCATAAAACTTTCAAATATTTAAAAAACATGAAAAAAGTTATAAGAAAAGTCAAAATACACCATAATTCAACATTTCTCACACTTTCAAATCACTGCAGGTGTTAGGGAAAAGGTGTGTCTATAAATTTCACTTTTACCCTATGCAGAATCTATCTTTAAAGAGACATTCAAACCTGACTGACGTTGTTTTTTTCTGGCTAAATTGTTTGATACATTCGATCTGAGAGAAATGATGTCATTCTTTTTAAGAAAAAAATCCTTTTTGACAAAATATGAGGGCTTAAATTAGCTTTGGCTAAAGCAAAATTACTTCGGTTTTTAAGCGTAAATCCATAATCTTCAAAATGCCATATCTCGACAACCGTTCCAATCTTCTGCTTCAAATAAAGTGATTTTAAATTGATTTCATCAGCAACATGTGATTTTCAAACAGTTGAAGCTATCTTGAAAATAATATCTACTCAAAAATGATATTTGTGATTTTCAGGGGTCAAAATAGCAGATTTTACCATAAAACGCCACTGTTTTTGTATGTATTCAAAATCTGCCTTCAAATGAATTAATTAACATTATTCGGCAGGTTCTATATGTGAAACCATCAAGAAAATGCAACTTTTCAATTTAGAAATGACAAAAAATAATTCTGAGACTATCCTCCCCAACTCCATTTTTAGGGCCATGCCATGTTTTACAATATGCTCATTACACAAGATTGCCTGTTACTGTACTGTTTCTTGTATTTTTTATTAGATATTGTTTATACCATCTGTACAGGTCATTTTCATGTAACCATGCAGCCAATAAGCACTGTTTAAAGTACAGATCCATGAAAATTCATTAAAATGAAGGGGGTTGGGTAGAAAAAAACTTTCGAAAAACATACAAAAGGTCATATTTTTGGCCAACTAAATAATTTAATTTGTAAAATGTATTAAACCGCATAACATATTTGCATATCGACACTAACCATATAGAAGCGATGCACTCAAAGTTAGAGTTTACCTCAACATCTTTTTCAAAACAGAAACGAGCAGCTTTTCGACATCTTTTCGACATCTTTTCGACATATTTTCGGACAGATGTAGATTGTCGCTTTCTGATATTTTTGCCAAACAATGTATGCAAAGCCCTCAGAAATGAATAAAACTTACTAGATATACCTTTAACTAGTCAAACATGTGCATTACAGGCTAGTTTTGTATACCAGGTGTCAGGTATGGCTTATGTTGTGTCCATTACCTTCAATAAAGGAATTTAAGTTACATATGTTGCATCATAAAACTTTCAAATATTTAAAAAACATGAAAAAAGTTATAAGAAAAGTCAAAATACACCATAATTCAACATTTCTCACACTTTCAAATCACTGTGTTAGGGAAAAGGTGTGTCAATAAATTTCACTTTTACCCTATGCAGAATCTATCTTTAAAGAGACATTCAAACCTGACTGACGTTGTTTTTTTCTGGCTAAATTGTTTGATACATTCGATCTGAGAGAAATGATGTCATTCTTTTTAAGAAAAAAATCCTTTTTGACAAAATATGAGGGCTTAAATTAGCTTTGGCTAAAGCAAAATTACTTCGGTTTTTAAGCGTAAATCCATAATCTTCAAAATGCCATATCTCGACAACCGTTCCAATCTTCTGCTTCAAATAAAGTGATTTTAAATTGATTTCATCAGCAACATGTGATTTTCAAACAGTTGAAGCTATCTTGAAAATAATATCTACTCAAAAATGATATTTGTGATTTTCAGGGGTCAAAATAGCAGATTTTACCATAAAACGCCACTGTTTTTGTATGTATTCAAAATCTGCCTTCAAATGAATTAATTAACATTATTCGGCAGGTTCTATATGTGAAACCATCAAGAAAATGCAACTTTTCAATTTAGAAATGACAAAAAATAATTCTGAGACTATCCTCCCCAACTCCATTTTTAGGGCCATGCCATGTTTTACAATATGCTCATTACACAAGATTGCCTGTTACTGTACTGTTTCTTGTATTTTTTATTAGATATTGTTTATACCATCTGTACAGGTCATTTTCATGTAACCATGCAGCCAATAAGCACTGTTTAAAGTACAGATCCATGAAAATTCATTAAAATGAAGGGGGTTGGGTAGAAAAAAACTTTCGAAAAACATACAAAAGGTCATATTTTTGGCCAACTAAATAATTTAATTTGTAAAATGTATTAAACCGCATAACATATTTGCATATCGACACTAACCATATAGAAGCGATGCACTCAAAGTTAGAGTTTACCTCAACATCTTTTTCAAAACAGAAACGAGCAGCTTTTCGACATCTTTTCGACATCTTTTCGACATCTTTTCGGACAGATGTAGATTGTCGCTTTCTGATATTTTTGCCAAACAATGTATGCAAAGCCCTCAGAAATGAATAAAACTTACTAGATATACCTTTAACTAGTCAAACATGTGCATTACAGGCTAGTTTTGTATACCAGGTGTCAGGTATGGCTTATGTTGTGTCCATTACCTTCAATAAAGGAATTTAAGTTACATATGTTGCATCATAAAACTTTCAAATATTTAAAAAACATGAAAAAAGTTATAAGAAAAGTCAAAATACACCATAATTCAACATTTCTCACACTTTCAAATCATTGTGTTAGGGAAAAGGTGTGTCTATAAATTTCACTTTTACCCTATGCAGAATCTATCTTTAAAGAGACATTCAAACCTGACTGACGTTGTTTTTTTCTGGCTAAATTGTTTGATACATTCGATCTGAGAGAAATGATGTCATTCTTTTTAAGAAAAAAATCCTTTTTGACAAAATATGAGGGCTTAAATTAGCTTTGGCTAAAGCAAAATTACTTCGGTTTTTAAGCGTAAATCCATAATCTTCAAAATGCCATATCTCGACAACCGTTCCAATCTTCTGCTTCAAATAAAGTGATTTTAAATTGATTTCATCAGCAACATGTGATTTTCAACCAGTTGAAGCTATCTTGAAAATAATATCTACTCAAAAATGATATTTGTGATTTTCAGGGGTCAAAATAGCAGATTTTACCATAAAACGCCACTGTTTTTGTATGTATTCAAAATCTGCCTTCAAATGAATTAATTAACATTATTCGGCAGGTTCTATATGTGAAACCATCAAGAAAATGCAACTTTTCAATTTAGAAATGACAAAAAATAATTCTGAGACTATCCTCCCCAACTCCATTTTTAGGGCCATGCCATGTTTTACAATATGCTCATTACACAAGATTGCCTGTTACTGTACTGTTTCTTGTATTTTTTATTAGATATTGTTTATACCATCTGTACAGGTCATTTTCATGTAACCATGCAGCCAATAAGCACTGTTTAAAGTACAGATCCATGAAAATTCATTAAAATGAAGGGGGTTGGGTAGAAAAAAACTTTCGAAAAACATACAAAAGGTCATATTTTTGGCCAACTAAATAATTTAATTTGTAAAATGTATTAAACCGCATAACATATTTGCATATCGACACTAACCATATAGAAGCGATGCACTCAAAGTTAGAGTTTACCTCAACATCTTTTTCAAAACAGAAACGAGCAGCTTTTCGACATCTTTTCGACATCTTTTCGGACAGATGTAGATTGTCGCTTTCTGATATTTTTGCCAAACAATGTATGCAAAGCCCTCAGAAATGAATAAAACTTACTAGATATACCTTTAACTAGTCAAACATGTGCATTACAGGCTAGTTTTGTATACCAGGTGTCAGGTATGGCTTATGTTGTGTCCATTACCTTCAATAAAGGAATTTAAGTTACATATGTTGCATCATAAAACTTTCAAATATTTAAAAAACATGAAAAAAGTTATAAGAAAAGTCAAAATACACCATAATTCAACATTTCTCACACTTTCAAATCATTGTGTTAGGGAAAAGGTGTGTCTATAAATTTCACTTTTACCCTATGCAGAATCTATCTTTAAAGAGACATTCAAACCTGACTGACGTTGTTTTTTTCTGGCTAAATTGTTTGATACATTCGATCTGAGAGAAATGATGTCATTCTTTTTAAGAAAAAAATCCTTTTTGACAAAATATGAGGGCTTAAATTAGCTTTGGCTAAAGCAAAATTACTTCGGTTTTTAAGCGTAAATCCATAATCTTCAAAATGCCATATCTCGACAACCGTTCCAATCTTCTGCTTCAAATAAAGTGATTTTAAATTGATTTCATCAGCAACATGTGATTTTCAACCAGTTGAAGCTATCTTGAAAATAATATCTACTCAAAAATGATATTTGTGATTTTCAGGGGTCAAAATAGCAGATTTTACCATAAAACGCCACTGTTTTTGTATGTATTCAAAATCTGCCTTCAAATGAATTAATTAACATTATTCGGCAGGTTCTATATGTGAAACCATCAAGAAAATGCAACTTTTCAATTTAGAAATGACAAAAAATAATTCTGAGACTATCCTCCCCAACTCCATTTTTAGGGCCATGCCATGTTTTACAATATGCTCATTACACAAGATTGCCTGTTACTGTACTGTTTCTTGTATTTTTTATTAGATATTGTTTATACCATCTGTACAGGTCATTTTCATGTAACCATGCAGCCAATAAGCACTGTTTAAAGTACAGATCCATGAAAATTCATTAAAATGAAGGGGGTTGGGTAGAAAAAAACTTTCGAAAAACATACAAAAGGTCATATTTTTGGCCAACTAAATAATTTAATTTGTAAAATGTATTAAACCGCATAACATATTTGCATATCGACACTAACCATATAGAAGCGATGCACTCAAAGTTAGAGTTTACCTCAACATCTTTTTCAAAACAGAAACGAGCAGCTTTTCGACATCTTTTCGACATATTTTCGGACAGATGTAGATTGTCGCTTTCTGATATTTTTGCCAAACAATGTATGCAAAGCCCTCAGAAATGAATAAAACTTACTAGATATACCTTTAACTAGTCAAACATGTGCATTACAGGCTAGTTTTGTATACCAGGTGTCAGGTATGGCTTATGTTGTGTCCATTACCTTCAATAAAGGAATTTAAGTTACATATGTTGCATCATAAAACTTTCAAATATTTAAAAAACATGAAAAAAGTTATAAGAAAAGTCAAAATACACCATAATTCAACATTTCTCACACTTTCAAATCACTGCAGGTGTTAGGGAAAAGGTGTGTCTATAAATTTCACTTTTACCCTATGCAGAATCTATCTTTAAAGAGACATTCAAACCTGACTGACGTTGTTTTTTTCTGACTAAATTGTTTGATACATTCGATCTGAGAGAAATGATATCATTCTTTTTAAGAAAAAAAGCCTTTTTGACAAAATATGAGGGCTTAAATTAGCTTTGGCTAAAGCAAAATTACTTCGGTTTTTAAGCGTAAATCCATAATCTTCAAAATGCCATATCTCGACAACCGTTCCAATCTTCTGCTTCAAATAAAGTGATTTTAAATTGATTTCATCAGCAACATGTGATTTTTAACCAGTTGAAGCTATCTTGAAAATAATATCTACTCAAAAATGATATTTGTGATTTTCAGGGGTCAAAATAGCAGATTTTACCATAAAACGCCACTGTTTTTGTATGTATTCAAAATCTGCCTTCAAATGAATTAATTAACATTATTCGGCAGGTTCTATATGTGAAACCATCAAGAAAATGCAACTTTTCAATTTAGAAATGACAAAAAATAATTCTGAGACTATCCTCCCCAACTCCATTTTTAGGGCCATGCCATGTTTTACAATATGCTCATTACACAAGATTGCCTGTTACTGTACTGTTTCTTGTATTTTTTATTAGATATTGTTTATACCATCTGTACAGGTCATTTTCATGTAACCATGCAGCCAATAAGCACTGTTTAAAGTACAGATCCATGAAAATTCATTAAAATGAAGGGGGTTGGGTAGAAAAAAACTTTCGAAAAACATACAAAAGGTCATATTTTTGGCCAACTAAATAATTTAATTTGTAAAATGTATTAAACCGCATAACATATTTGCATATCGACACTAACCATATAGAAGCGATGCACTCAAAGTTAGAGTTTACCTCAACATCTTTTTCAAAACAGAAACGAGCAGCTTTTCGACATCTTTTCGACATATTTTCGGACAGATGTAGATTGTCGCTTTCTGATATTTTTGCCAAACAATGTATGCAAAGCCCTCAGAAATGAATAAAACTTACTAGATATACCTTTAACTAGTCAAACATGTGCATTACAGGCTAGTTTTGTATACCAGGTGTCAGGTATGGCTTATGTTGTGTCCATTACCTTCAATAAAGGAATTTAAGTTACATATGTTGCATCATAAAACTTTCAAATATTTAAAAAACATGAAAAAAGTTATAAGAAAAGTCAAAATACACCATAATTCAACATTTCTCACACTTTCAAATCACTGCAGGTGTTAGGGAAAAGGTGTGTCTATAAATTTCACTTTTACCCTATGCAGAATCTATCTTTAAAGAGACATTCAAACCTGACTGACGTTGTTTTTTTCTGGCTAAATTGTTTGATACATTCGATCTGAGAGAAATGATGTCATTCTTTTTAAGAAAAAAAGCCTTTTTGACAAAATATGAGGGCTTAAATTAGCTTTGGCTAAAGCAAAATTACTTCGGTTTTTAAGCGTAAATCCATAATCTTCAAAATGCCATATCTCGACAACCGTTCCAATCTTCTGCTTCAAATAAAGTGATTTTAAATTGATTTCATCAGCAACATGTGATTTTCAACCAGTTGAAGCTATCTTGAAAATAATATCTACTCAAAAATGATATTTGTGATTTTCAGGGGTCAAAATAGCAGATTTTACCATAAAACGCCACTGTTTTTGTATGTATTCAAAATCTGCCTTCAAATGAATTAATTAACATTATTCGGCAGGTTCTATATGTGAAACCATCAAGAAAATGCAACTTTTCAATTTAGAAATGACAAAAAATAATTCTGAGACTATCCTCCCCAACTCCATTTTTAGGGCCATGCCATGTTTTACAATATGCTCATTACACAAGATTGCCTGTTACTGTACTGTTTCTTGTATTTTTTATTAGATATTGTTTATACCATCTGTACAGGTCATTTTCATGTAACCATGCAGCCAATAAGCACTGTTTAAAGTACAGATCCATGAAAATTCATTAAAATGAAGGGGGTTGGGTAGAAAAAAACTTTCGAAAAACATACAAAAGGTCATATTTTTGGCCAACTAAATAATTTAATTTGTAAAATGTATTAAACCGCATAACATATTTGCATATCGACACTAACCATATAGAAGCGATGCACTCAAAGTTAGAGTTTACCTCAACATCTTTTTCAAAACAGAAACGAGCAGCTTTTCGACATCTTTTCGACATATTTTCGGACAGATGTAGATTGTCGCTTTCTGATATTTTTGCCAAACAATGTATGCAAAGCCCTCAGAAATGAATAAAACTTACTAGATATACCTTTAACTAGTCAAACATGTGCATTACAGGCTAGTTTTGTATACCAGGTGTCAGGTATGGCTTATGTTGTGTCCATTACCTTCAATAAAGGAATTTAAGTTACATATGTTGCATCATAAAACTTTCAAATATTTAAAAAACATGAAAAAAGTTATAAGAAAAGTCAAAATACACCATAATTCAACATTTCTCACACTTTCAAATCACTGCAGGTGTTAGGGAAAAGGTGTGTCTATAAATTTCACTTTTACCCTATGCAGAATCTATCTTTAAAGAGACATTCAAACCTGACTGACGTTGTTTTTTTCTGGCTAAATTGTTTGATACATTCGATCTGAGAGAAATGATGTCATTCTTTTTAAGAAAAAAAGCCTTTTTGACAAAATATGAGGGCTTAAATTAGCTTTGGCTAAAGCAAAATTACTTCGGTTTTTAAGCGTAAATCCATAATCTTCAAAATGCCATATCTCGACAACCGTTCCAATCTTCTGCTTCAAATAAAGTGATTTTAAATTGATTTCATCAGCACATGTGATTTTCAACCAGTTGAAGCTATCTTGAAAATAATATCTACTCAAAAATGATATTTGTGATTTTCAGGGGTCAAAATAGCAGATTTTACCATAAAACGCCACTGTTTTTGTATGTATTCAAATCTGCCTTCAAATGAATTAATTAACATTATTCGGCAGGTTCTATATGTGAAACCATCAAGAAAATGCAACTTTTCAATTTAGAAATGACAAAAAATAATTCTGAGACTATCTCCCCAACTCATTTTAGGGCCATGCCATGTTTTACAATATGCCTCATTACACAAGATTGCTGGTTACTGTACTGTTTCTTGTATTTTTTATAGATATTGTTTATACCATCTGTACAGGTCATTTTCATGTAACCATGCAGCCAATAAGCACTGTTTAAAGTACAGATCCATGAAAATTCATTTAAAATGAAGGGGGTTGGTAGAAAAAACTTTCGAAAAACATACAAAAGGTCATATTTTTGGCCAACTAAATAATTTAATTTGTAAAATGTATTAAACCGCATAACATATTTGCATATCGACACTAACCATATAGAAGCGATGCACTCAAAGTTAGAGTTTACCTCAACATCTTTTTCAAAACAGAAACGAGCAGCTTTTCGACATCTTTTCGACAATCTTTTCGGACAGATGTAGATTGTCGCTTTCTGATATTTTTGCCAACAATGTATGCAAAGCCCTCAGAAATGAATAAAACTTACTAGATATACCTTTAACTAGTCAAACATGTGCATTACAGGCTAGTTTTGTATACCAGGTGTCAGGTATGGCTTATGTTGTGTCCATTACCTTCAATAAAGGAATTTAAGTTACATATGTTGCATCATAAAACTTTCAAATATTTAAAAAACATGAAAAAGTTATAAGAAAAGTCAAATACACCATAATTCAACATTTCTCACACTTTCAAATCATTGTGTTAGGGAAAAGGTGTGTCTATAAATTTCACTTTTACCCTATGCAGAATCTATCTTTAAAGAGACATTCAAACCTGACTGACGTTGTTTTTTTCTGGCTAAATTGTTTGATACATTCGATCTGAGAGAAATGATGTCATTCTTTTTAAGAAAAAAATCCTTTTTGACAAAATATGAGGGCTTAAAATTAGCTTTGGCTAAAGCAAAATTACTTCGGTTTTTAAGCGTAAATCCATAATCTTCAAAATGCCATATCTCGACAACCGTTCCAATCTTCTGCTTCAAATAAAGTGATTTTAAATTGATTTCATCAGCAACATGTGATTTTCAACCAGTTAAGCTATCTTGAAAATATTATCTACTCAAAAATGATATTTGGTGATTTTCAGGGGTCAAAATAGCAGATTTTACCATAAAACGCCACTGTTTTTTGTATGTATTCAAAATCTGCCTTCAAATTAATTAATTAACATTATTCGGCAGGTTCTATATGTGAAACCATCAAGAAAATGCAACTTTTCATTTAGAAATGACAAAAAATAATTCTGAGACTATCCTCCCCAACTCCATTTTTAGGGCCATGCCATGTTTTACAATATGCTCATTACACAAGATTGCTGTTACTGTACTGTTTCTTGTATTTTTTATTAGATATTGTTTATACCATCTGTACAGTCATTTTCATGTAACCATGCAGCAATAAGCACTGTTTAAAGTACAGATCATGAAAATTCATAAAAATGAGGGGTTGGTAGAAAAAACTTTCGAAAACATACAAAAGGTCATATTTTTGGCCAAGCTAAATAATTTAATTTGTAAATGTATTAAACCGGCATAACATATTTGCATATCGACACTAACCATATAGAAGCGATGCACTCAAGTTAGAGTTTACCTCAACATCTTTTCAAAACAGAAACGAGCAGCTTTTCGACATCTTTTCGACATCTTTTCGACATATTTTCGGACAGATGTAGATTGTCGCTTTCTGATATTTTTGCCAAACAATGTATGCAAAGCCCTCAGAAAATGAATAAAACTTACTAGATATACCTTTAACTAGTCAAACATGTGCATTACAGGCTAGTTTTGTATACCAGGTGTCAGGTATGGCTTATGTTGTGTCATTACCTTAAATAAAGGATTTAAGTTACATATGTTGAATCATAAAACTTTCAAATATTTAAAAAACATGAAAAAAGTTATAAGAAAAGTCAAAATACACATAATTCAACATTTCTCACACTTTCAAATCATTGTGTTAGGGAAAGGTGTGTCTATAAATTTCACTTTTACCCTATGCAGAATCTATCTTTAAAGAGACATTCAAACCTGACTGACGTTGTTTTTTTCTGGCTAAATTGTTGGATACATTCGATCTGAGAGAAATGATGTCATTCTTTTAAGAAAAAAATCCTTTTGACAAAATATGAGGGCTTAAATTAGCTTTGGCTAAAGCAAAATTACTTCGGTTTTTAAGCGTAAATCCATAATCTTCAAAATGCATATCTCGACAACCGTTCCAATCTTCTGCTTCAAATAAAGTGATTTTAAATTGATTTCATCAGCAACATGTGATTTTCAACCAGTTGAAGCTATCTTGAAAATATTATCTACTCAAAAATGATATTTGTGATTTTCAGGGGTCAAAATAGCAGATTTTACATAAAACGCCACTGTTTTTGTATGTATTCAAAATCTGCCTTCAAATGAATTAATTAACATTATTCGGCAGGTTCTATATGTGAAACCATCAGAAAATGCAACTTTTCAATTTAGAATGACAAAAAATAATTCTGAGACTATCCTCCCCAACTCCATTTTTAGGGCCATGCCATGTTTTACAATATGCTCATTACACAAGATTGCCTGTTACTGTACTGTTTCTTGTATTTTTTATTAGATATTGTTTATACCATCTGTACAGGTCATTTTCATGTAACATGCAGCCAATAAGCACTGTTTAAAGTACAGATCCATGAAAATTCATTAAAATGAAGGGGTTGGGTAGAAAAAAACTTTCGAAAACATACAAAAGGTCATATTTTTGGCCACTAAATAATTTAATTTGTAAAATGTATTAAACCGCATAACATATTTGCATATCGACACTAACCATATAGAAGCGATGCACTCAAAGTTAGAGTTTACCTCAACATCTTTTTCAAAACAGAAACGAGCAGCTTTCGACATCTTTTCGACATCTTTTCGGACAGATGTAGATTGTCGCTTTCTGATATTTTTGCCAAACAAGGTATGCAAAGCCCTCAGAAATGAATAAACTTACTAGATATACCTTTACTAGTCAAACATGTGCATTACAGGCTAGTTTTGTATACCAGGTGTCAGGTATGGCTTATGTTGTGTCCATTACCTTCAATAAAGGAATTTAAGTTACATATGTTGCATCATAAAACTTTCAAATATTTAAAAAACATGAAAAAAGTTATAAGAAAAGTCAAAATACACCATAATTCAACATTTCTCACACTTTAATACACCATAATTCAACATTTCTCACACTTTCAAATCATTGTGTTAGGGAAAAGGTGTGTCTATAAATTTCACTTTTACCCTATGCAGAATCTATCTTTAAAGAGACATTCAAACCTGACTGACGTTGTTTTTTTCTGGCTAAATTGTTTGATACATTCGATCTGAGAGAAATGATGTCATTCTTTTTAAGAAAAAAATCCTTTTTGACAAAATATGAGGGCTTAAATTAGCTTTGGCTAAAGCAAAATTACTTCGGTTTTTAAGCGTAAATCCATAATCTTCAAAATGCCATATCTCGACAACCGTTCCAATCTTCTGCTTCAAATAAAGTGATTTTAAATTGATTTCATCAGCAACATGTGATTTTCAACCAGTTGAAGCTATCTTGAAAATATTATCTACTCAAAAATGATATTTGTGATTTTCAGGGGTCAAAATAGCAGATTTTACCATAAAACGCCACTGTTTTTGTATGTATTCAAAATCTGCCTTCAAATGAATTAATTAACATTATTCGGCAGGTTCTATATGTGAAACCATCAAGAAAATGCAACTTTTCAATTTAGAAATGACAAAAAATAATTCTGAGACTATCCTCCCCAACTCCATTTTTAGGGCCATGCCATGTTTTACAATATGCTCATTACACAAGATTGCCTGTTACTGTACTGTTTCTTGTATTTTTTATTAGATATTGTTTATACCATCTGTACAGGTCATTTTCATGTAACCATGCAGCCAATAAGCACTGTTTAAAGTACAGATCCATGAAAATTCATTAAAATGAAGGGGGTTGGGTAGAAAAAAACTTTCGAAAAACATACAAAAGGTCATATTTTTGGCCAACTAAATAATTTAATTTGTAAAATGTATTAAACCGCATAACATATTTGCATATCGACACTAACCATATAGAAGCGATGCACTCAAAGTTAGAGTTTACCTCAACATCTTTTTCAAAACAGAAACGAGCAGCTTTTCGACATCTTTTCGACATCTTTTCGGACAGATGTAGATTGTCGCTTTCTGATATTTTTGCCAAACAATGTATGCAAAGCCCTCAGAAATGAATAAAACTTACTAGATATACCTTTAACTAGTCAAACATGTGCATTACAGGCTAGTTTTGTATACCAGGTGTCAGGTATGGCTTATGTTGTGTCCATTACCTTCAATAAAGGAATTTAAGTTACATATGTTGCATCATAAAACTTTCAAATATTTAAAAAACATGAAAAAAGTTATAAGAAAAGTCAAAATACACCATAATTCAACATTTCTCACACTTTCAAATCATTGTGTTAGGGAAAAGGTGTGTCTATAAATTTCACTTTTACCCTATGCAGAATCTATCTTTAAAGAGACATTCAAACCTGACTGACGTTGTTTTTTTCTGGCTAAATTGTTTGATACATTCGATCTGAGAGAAATGATGTCATTCTTTTTAAGAAAAAAATCCTTTTTGACAAAATATGAGGGCTTAAATTAGCTTTGGCTAAAGCAAAATTACTTCGGTTTTTAAGCGTAAATCCATAATCTTCAAAATGCCATATCTCGACAACCGTTCCAATCTTCTGCTTCAAATAAAGTGATTTTAAATTGATTTCATCAGCAACATGTGATTTTCAACCAGTTGAAGCTATCTTGAAAATAATATCTACTCAAAAATGATATTTGTGATTTTCAGGGGTCAAAATAGCAGATTTTACCATAAAACGCCACTGTTTTTGTATGTATTCAAAATCTGCCTTCAAATGAATTAATTAACATTATTCGGCAGGTTCTATATGTGAAACCATCAAGAAAATGCAACTTTTCAATTTAGAAATGACAAAAAATAATTCTGAGACTATCCTCCCCAACTCCATGTTTAGGGCCATGCCATGTTTTACAATATGCTCATTACACAAGATTGCCTGTTACTGTACTGTTTCTTGTATTTTTTATTAGATATTGTTTATACCATCTGTACAGGTCATTTTCATGTAACCATGCAGCCAATAAGCACTGTTTAAAGTACAGATCCATGAAAATTCATTAAAATGAAGGGGGTTGGGTAGAAAAAAACTTTCGAAAAACATACAAAAGGTCATATTTTTGGCCAACTAAATAATTTAATTTGTAAAATGTATTAAACCGCATAACATATTTGCATATCGACACTAACCATATAGAAGCGATGCACTCAAAGTTAGAGTTTACCTCAACATCTTTTTCAAAACAGAAACGAGCAGCTTTTCGACATCTTTTCGACATCTTTTCGGACAGATGTAGATTGTCGCTTTCTGATATTTTTGCCAAACAATGTATGCAAAGCCCTCAGAAATGAATAAAACTTACTAGATATACCTTTAACTAGTCAAACATGTGCATTACAGGCTAGTTTTGTATACCAGGTGTCAGGTATGGCTTATGTTGTGTCCATTACCTTCAATAAAGGAATTTAAGTTACATATGTTGCATCATAAAACTTTCAAATATTTAAAAAACATGAAAAAAGTTATAAGAAAAGTCAAAATACACCATAATTCAACATTTCTCACACTTTCAAATCATTGTGTTAGGGAAAATGTGTGTCTATAAATTTCACTTTTACCCTATGCAGAATCTATCTTTAGGTCATACTACACCAATTCATTTTCCATAGGCCTACCTTATAGCTCTAAACTCTGTACTGAGTTCCCTAATATTGGAAGCTATATTTTTTATTACTTGGGGCCACTCCACAGTTTAATAAATAAGTAATCAAAACTGAAAAAAACATCAAACATGTGCTTCATAATTATTATAAAGACCATCCATGGACGTAAAAGATGCTTAGTTGATTTCTTTCTGATTTACACCATGGACATTCATGCGAAACTGAGGACTGCCCCCTTAAGGGAAAGTTGTCCGTTAAAAAAAAATTGAAATGCCCCTTTTTCCATTTCGCGAATTTATCCCGGACGTCTTGACATACGTATTATTGCGATTGTTCAAAAATTGGCCTAACAGCACCTTTTTAAGATAACACTGAAATAGCCTTTTTAACAGCTTTTTTGCAAACTTTTTTCTTTCGGTCTGTTTTTTTCCATAGCATGAAAAAGGTCTGAAATTTGCAATCAGAAGTCATTTCCTCTCTAAAAAGTTGCCTCCTATAACCCGATTTATATAAAGCCGCTATCATATGCGATTTTTTTTTATTTTAACGCGACACGACATAATGACGTCATGTGACATGACGTCACCCCACAAGCTATTCTATGTTTAACGTCATTTTACTATGACATCAAAATACCATAGCAACCAGTACTTAAATGGGACATTACCATTAGCAAACTGTACAAATATTGAAACAGTGTTATGGCAGACCCAAGAATTACACCAATGGTTAGTTTTTATATGGCAAAAAGCCCACCTCAAACTTAGAAAATCCTACTAAAATTGCATATACCAACCGCAAGACACATGGGATCTTGAGATATCGCAAGTTAGATATCTCACGATAAGTTGCGATACATCTAGAGAAATTGCAAGATATATCTCTATTTATTTTGTGATATCAATGACTCAAGACACATTGAGATATCTCAAGATAATTATCTCAAAACAACTTAAGATATCTCAAGACAGTTATCTCAAGATAACTTGAGATATATTGAGATATCTTGAGATTAATTGAGATATCTCAATACAAATATCTCAATATAAATTGAGATATCTCAAGATAAAATGTGATATCTCAACATGGAGTATCTCAAGATAAATTAGACATATATCGAGATATCTCAAGATACGGTGCATCGCGGAGTATTACAATATACATATTTTACCGAGTTGTTCATAATCTGGGTTTCGTAGCAATGCGGGTTTGCCTTATCGACAAATTACATTCTTACCGAAGTAGTTCTCTTCGCAAACAAACCGAATGGTAACAAACTTTGAAAATATGTTGAAATACAGACAAAATATCCTTCATTTGACTGTTTTAGTAAAAAAAGGTTTGACCCTTAAGGGGGCACTCCACAGTTTAATGTACATTTCTCAATCATCAAACCCATGACAAGCTCTTAGCCTAAATCCTTGAGCAAAAATAAATCACATCATCATTGTGTCATACATTTCTTAGAAGACAATAAAATTACCCATGTTTCCATACCAAATAAAAGTATCAAAAAGCATTTTCTGTACAACTTTAGTCCCATTTCTTTAAGATTACCCCACCCCTTAAAACATGCTAAAAATGCAATTTTAGCAATATTTCAAATGTCAATAAATAAAAATAAAAAAAATTCCTACACACATCAGGGTCATGTCTGCACTCATAATGCTCTTGCATATCAGGAAATGCTAAATTTTACATACCTAGTCCGGCATTTTAAAAAGTTATTCCATGCTGATCTCCCCGTCAGTGAAAATCAGCCATTTTAACTACTTTTAGGAAGTTTTTGATTGGTTCACATTTTTCTATTTATAGCCTCCAAAAAAACCAAAGAATGCATATTCCAATACACCAAAATAAACTTAGAAGTAATCAAAACTGAAAAAAACATCAAACATGTGCTTCATAATTATTATAAAGACCATCCATGGACCTAAAAGATGCTTAGTTGATTTCTTTCTGATTTACACCATGGACATTCATGCGAAACTGAGGACTGCCCCCCTTGTTTTGAAAGACCTATCTTAGTTTTATCAAAAAAACATACAGAAGCCATACATTGAGTATGTTTTGAAAAAGCTGTTTGGGTCGGATGGTGCTGACCCACCTACTTGCATTTAGAAACATGAGGAAAATGTAAAATATACTTCTTTCTTTGATTATGCAACACATTATGAATACATTGCACAAATGTATGATTTAACCTTTATAAGTACTGTTCAAAAGTTGAATTTTAATTTTTTAGCAAGAGTTTTTGGTTTGTTTGCCTTGACAACCAATCAAAATTAAGAGATTCTGTGTAATAGCTCCGAATTTACCCTGGAACGTTTTCCCTGCCCGCTGATTGGTTGGTAATTGGTGTAGTCTGATCTTCATGAACAATCAAGCAGAGGCTGCAACATCTTTTGTATTTATCGTGTTAGACGATTTCCAAACTTTTCATCAACATTTTTCTGTATAAATGGTAACTCTTGTTTTAGTATTATATGCCTAATTACAAAAACAATATTCGTAATATGCAATTAGCGTTTTGAAGACAGCTTTTGAAAGAAGGACCAACATATCAGATTAAAGCAAAATTGAGTTCTGACCTGTCTCTAGTCCGAGACAGATAATTTAATAAGAAAAGACTTAGCGACTTTATTTCATGAGTGTTTGTAATGCCTAAATCGAGATTTTATTTAAGGATATACAGTAAACGCACTGAGTTGACTTTTGCCCACCCTCCCCTCCCCACCGCAACACACACACTCTCGCAATATAGCCCTTAGAAAGCATAAAGAACCGTGATTGCGATGTCGTGGAGCTGCAGTTTTCTTTGCCACATTGGTAGCAAATATTACATTGATGAGCTTCTAAACGAAATAACATCAACACATAAGACTCTCTATGTCGACCAGTTTCAATTCCGAGCGGCAATATATAGAAGATCTTACATGAGTACTCATTCATTATTTAATAAATTCAATAATGAATGAGAACGAATGTTAGATTATAGTTATCACATAACTCACATATCGACTTTTATTGCATTTTGCCTGTCGCCTTATCACGCGAAACCGACATAAACCGTGGGAACTGGATCATAGTCATTTTAGATTTTTTTTGACAGCGCATACTAGGCTTATTTGTACTCTTATATAACTGGTGGTATATCGAAAATATAGAATGGTGTTATTCTACTCCCGCACCGTAAGTTATGTGATAAAAGTAGATATAAAAATCCAACAGGAAATGTAACATTCAAGGAACACATTCAACCACGAACAAGCATATAAACTAACAATTTTAGAGATGACTAAAAGGCAAGACACGACAAGACAATCATAAAAGGGTTGACAATAGGGCTACCACCTTGGAACGGTCAGTGGCAAAAGGGGGTTGAGATATATATTTTTTTGGAGAATCATTCAAATATAACTCAACAAAATGGTCGTTTTTAAAAAACACGAATGTTCAAAATTGACCTGGTTGTGTAATCGTTTATTATGTTTTATTACATGGTTCTTTTCTATGGTCTTAAAATTTGATTCAAACACATTATTAAATCGTTTATATATGTTTGAATACAGTTTTTATATCATGACAACCATCCAGGTCTTTTATAAAAAACAGTCATTTGGTGATGCGTGTGTTATCCAAATTAATGAGCCTAACCCATATTATATCGTTTGTTATCAATTCATGGCTGGCCCGACAATTTAATATGTAACGATACTGCATTCATCTATCTTGATCATTGTTCTGGTGAAATGTATCTTTGTCCCAAGGGTCAAGTAGATGTCAACACAAACACTTTTTTCTGACAGGATTGTTTTTGTGAGAATAACAGAAAGCTTTAAAGTAAAATACCGCTGATAGCCGGTGCTAGTGGGCATGCGAGGTGTTGCACCTTTTATCACCTCTCACGAACAGAACCAATAAAACCGAGTCTGATACTTTCTCTCTTGTTTGTGTTTAATTTGTTGCGTCCCAGGGATCCCTTTTCAGTCTTTGTGTTAAGTGTGATACGCTATGCACAAACACACATCAGTATGAGGATAACCGCCTTGAAACGGTAAGTTTTCTCGAACCCATCGAGTTCTCGAACATATTCCTATGTGACTTCGAGTTACCAAGTTCGATTAGACTTACACTGGATTCGAAACTGCCGATCCCCTGGCTCCTTGGTTAAGCACCCATTAATCATAGATCAGCTAAGTCGAGACCCGTCCACTGCCGCGAACATTACATTTGTTGATTAAGACCCACTTCTCTTGGTATTGTATGGTGGCATATTTCTGCCACGAGATAGCTAGATAGTATTGTGTTCTTTTAATGCCTTTCAAAAGGCGACACTATGTCGACACCGAACGAGCGTGACCACTGTATATTTGGTATAGCACAAATGGATAAGCAACATTCGGTCACAGTCTTTGGTCTGTTTATTTGGCATAACAAGGCGGACTAGGGAAAACAGGGTGTTGTAATTAGTGTCAAGTGTGATTATAAATTATTAAATAACATCCGACATACAATTGATAGCCTATTGTTAATACAAATTTCAGATTGAACATAGTTTGATAATGCAATTTAAAAACAACAAACAACATTCAATCTTATGTGGCATTTGCAGAATTTTATTCATAAAATCAGAGATTAATAATATGTTATGTATTAGTATGTCTCTGGTAATATGTACGTGTACTATGTGTACTAAGGTAATTTGAAATTTGTGCTAAAACTAGATATAAAAATAGAACAGGAAAAGTAGCATTCAAGGACGACAGTCAATCACTATTAGGATGTATAAAAGGCAAGATTTGACATCACAAACACAAAAGGCTTGACAAAAGGATTGACAAAGGGCTACCGCCTTGGAATGGTCAGTGGGAAAAAAGGCCGCTGGGGGTTTAAAGCATGTTCTAGGGTTCATCAAACCTCACTCTTACCCTAGTGCCATCCCAATGAACGGGACAGAGTAAATTAAGAAATCCCCGCCAGGTTATAATCTCTAACAAACAAGGCAGCATTAATAGACAATATAAGTAAAACACATAAATGAGTATTGACGCTGTACAAATATATAAACCATTGTTTTGAATATGATAATTATCTAAATGAATTGCATATTAGGCGCGATCGCAGAGTTTTAACCAGATTACGTTTGTTTTCTCATAGTTTTATGTTTGTGATGTCAAATCTCGCCTTTTATTCATCTTTGTAATTTATGATTGTTTTTGTACAATATGTAACACTTACGAAATTGAGGACGAGTTCCATTTTGCCTGGATAAGTCTTGCTTAATACAACCAGAAGTAAATATATAAAACGATAAGTTCGAGTATGTTTAAATATATTAATCTCCTTCAGTCAACAAACAGAAAAGAAAGAAGTTATTATTTTAGTAAACAGAAGCTCTCTTTATGACCTACCATGATATATAACATAATCTCGTTCATCCTCATTACAATACTGTTTTAGACTTGTTATATATAAAAAGTAATTCCCACAATATTTTATAATCTGGTGAAATTGTACTAATCTTGTTATTGTGTTTAAAATTATATTTGTAAATGTGTGTTTATATGATGAACATCTATGTAATAGTTTAAGTCAATGAAAGTTCTTCTTCTTCTTCTTCTTCTCTTCTTCTTTTTTTCTTCTTCTTCTTCTTCTTCTTCTTCTTCTTCTTCTTCTTCTTCTTCTTCTTCTATTGAAATGATAGTTTGTTTATTAATTGGCAAAAAAAAATATAAAAATAATAATAATAAAAATAAATATTCATTAATTCAAGAATAATAGATTTGATTTAAACATATTGTATTGCCATATATGTACAAGTACAAGTACAATGCAATCGGGTCGGGCCACAAGTGCTACCCACATTGGAGTTTTAACACATATAATGAATGGCAATTGCTATTAATACGTATCAATCAGCTGGATTAACTACAACATGTAAGTAGTAGGACATGTTAAGATAATAGGAAAATAGAAATAAAGGAAAAGTAGAATAATGCAACACACGTGACATTGCTCGGCAGAACAGATAAAATTTAATGGCCAACCTAAGTAATTCGATGACTATCTCTAATAAAGTTTTGAACAGAATTAAAAATCAAACCATTTTCTTGTGTTGTAAGATCTAACTTTCTAGTGGGGCAGATTGGTGAAAAAATTGTGCATTATTTGACAAGAGCACCAAACTTTGCACATAGCTAGACAATACCATACTGAAAAGATTTGGCTATGGACCAATGTCAGATTTTTCAAAATGGCCGCCATTTTTAAAATGGCCGCCAATTACGTAATAAATAATCAATTGAACCTACATGTATCGGGTTTAAACAAAATATATAATGGCAATCACAGCAAATTTTCACAAAATAATAGACAAAGGGTCATGACATATTATCTGGGTATATTTTAAGTTCAAAATGGCTACCGTTTTCAAAATGGCCGCCAAAACATGTTGAAAATAGTAAAAGGTGTAATTTGTTTAATAATTGTTTGTTAGAAAGTAATTAATATGTTAAGATGTTTTCACTCAGTTTTCTTGACATGGTATTTGTTTGTCAATATTGCAATAAAGAGTCTTCCTATGGTATTTACACGTTTAAATCAAATTTCACTTCGGATTGACTCTACGTTTTCTAAAGCGTTATGACATTTCTGAAAGGTACTAAAATAATCTTCTTACAAGAAACTGTCAGTTTATTATAAAATGTATTTAATATAAATTATCTGACTTGGTAAACCTTATCCAGACAAAACAAATAAACCAAAACCGAAGGCGAAAACATTTTATGCTGAAGTAGTTGCCGAGCAGAAACAATGGAATTGGCTTAAAACCCAATGTGAAGATCATAATGGCATTTTGCGTTGATGCCTTCATATTTAAAATGGAAGCACTAAAAACATCGGAGACTTGTTTGAATACTATAGATGGACCAGTGTCCTAGTGGCAAATGTAAACTTAGCTGACAAGTTGTAGATTCCTTTCTTAAATAAACACGTATATCAGGGAATGCTCATCAAGTGATTACCATACTTGTGGTAAACCGGGCTTACAGTTATTTCACTCAGAGTGTGAGCAAGGCATGCCGACCATTGAGTATTGCACATGGCGATCATAAAGAGAAACCAAAAGTTCGCAATTACACTTTAAATCTTAGCCACATATGTGTGTGTGTGTGAGATAAACTGCATTAGTGTTGTCTCATCAATGCCCATTGAACTACCTCAGAAACAGAAACTAAGACCAAAAAAGAAGATGGAGGTACAGTAGGTGCTGAAAACACATCGCAGCTTGATGATCTCTGAACCAGATATGGCCCGAATTATCTGTTAATTTCAGTTATTGCAATAATTGATCAGGCGCTGCCAAAGAAAAGACTCCGATCTTTGCCATCATGAATAAGTTAAATATGTTCATACTAGTAAGACAGGTTGAATGACACAGTAGAGGAACAAATAGGTAAAGTATGCCATGCAAAGCATGACACGTTTGTAACTGAGCTTATAGACGACATAACCAAGTCACTTTTTAAACAGATAAACCAGAGCACGTCTTTCCATAGTGTTCACCAACTTACAACATATTCTATAATTTGCTTTCTTCTCCCGAATATATATGTATCATATATATGGAACGCCATATCTACATAAACCTAATTATTTGTTGATATCTACAATTATTTGAAGATATCTACAATTCAATTAGAGATATCTCTAATTCATTTGAACATATCCATAATTCAATTAGAGATATCTCTAATTGAATTAGAGATATCAATATATCAGATGTATTAGAGATATCTTCAAATCAATTAGAGATATCTCCAATTGAATTATGGATATGTTCAAATGAATTAGAGATATCTCTAATTGTAGTGTTGACGTCTCCATGGCGAATAAATAAATAATAATTATTTCTCCCTATCCATAAGTATTGGCTACCATTAGCAGTGAGGATTATGACGTCATATATAAGCTTTAAACTGCCAATTATACCTTCCAAGGGTATAGATGTTAGCCTTTTGATTCTACAATAGGAGTGAGGCACTCTCTTCTATATAAATTTTCAAAAACAGCTTTGACATAAATCATTAGCAAACTGAACCGACACATGTAGTACAATTATAATTAGTTAGAGCGCTCTTACTTGTATATGTATTTATATCAATATTGTATACACTAGTCAAAATTGCTAACCGATCACTTGTTATTTTCTTATTTATTTGTCTCAGAAAAATAAAATATATGTGAAATTGGAAATAAATGTATTGAAAAATGTTCTATAAGTAATCACATCAGTAAAGCAAAGTATTTTATGAATTTCAAAGAAGTTTATTGTATCGAAATTCATAGATACCAGTAATTTCAAAATTTACAAAAATCAATATCGCGTATGACAGCCGTTTGCGTGTACAACAGCTCAACAGCGTTGTCGCATGGAATTTATGTAGTTATGTAGAAAACGCTGAGGTATGTTATTCCAAACATTGACAATGTCCCTTGTGAGGTCAGCAATATTTTGTTGCCTTGGTAACTGTCGCACACGACGGTCGATTTCGTCCCACACATGTTCGATTGGATTTAAATCCGGACTACATGGCGGCCACTCCATTATTCGAATGTTGTTGCCCTGAAGTAGCTGACGGGTAGTTCTTGCAGTATGGCAAGGTGCATTGTCTTGCATGAATGTCATCCCACGGTTAGCGCGAATATGGGGAATAAGCGTTGGTCGAAGTATTTGTTGCTGGTATTGGTCTGCGTTCAGGTTTCCTCGAACAACCACCATATCAGTTTTAGTGTGCAAACTAATACCTCCCCAAACCATCACTGACCCTCCTCCAAAATGAGATCTTTCGTTGACGCAATTATCCGAATATCGTTCCCCATGTCGTCGATAAATTCGCTCTCTGCCGTCAGACTTCTGAAGATTAAATCTGGACTCATCTGTAAAGGCGACATTTACCCAGTCTGCTCTGGCGAACCTCAAATACCTTCTGGCCCACTGAAGCCGAATTCGCCGGTGTCTTCCAGTCAATACTAATCCCACAAAATGTCTTCTCGCTCTCAATCCCATGATCCGTAGTCGATTTCGTACTCTTTGATCACTCACGTTTCTATTATGGACGCCTATTAAACGTCTGGCAATATCTGTCGCTGTTATTCTTCTATTACGAAGGTGTGTTACAAGGATGTAGCGATCTTGACGCTGCGTTGTCACACGTCTTTTTGGCCTTCGGTAAAGGTCATCAACACTTCCGGTGCGATTGCACTTGAGCCAAAGGTCGTAAATTGTTGAAAAACGTCTGTTGACTGTTCTGGCTACCTATAAAAATAAAACAACTCATTCTTGCGACTTTTTCAGAAATAATGAACATGGTTAGACAGAATCATGTACGAACGAACAAACGAAGTGACGGACGGACGGACGGACAGACAAGTAAACTTATGAATAAACTAACCTGCCAGAAGGATGAGGAATATTATAATACACAATACTGGACTTGAAAAAGAGAAAATAAAACGTTGAAAATCGATTAAATAAATTAATAAAAATGAACAAATTACGCAATGTCCTTTACCTGCCGAATCGAAGTACCAGCAATAATCATACCGACGGCCCGTCCACGCTCTTCCGTTGTCATCCGACGCATTTTTTATTTAACTTTTAGTAAGTTTTTGTTTGGGATTGAAACGATAAACAATTCCGAGAACACAAACACATGTTCAAATCTTACCTCGTGCAGCACGGGATAATAATGCGATTTCGCGCCAAAATAAGCCACGAGACCGGAAGTGCGGATTCTGAAGTTACAAAATGTATTGATCGTTTTGTTTGCTGCTCATATTTATTTGTATGAAATATCAACTCAAAATATACAGTATTTGATATAATATTCCAAATAATAAAATGACCGGTTAGCAATTTTGACCAGTGTATATTAATGCATTAATGTAACCATGATACATATAATGTGGAAACAAAATATAAACTGTGTAAATAAAATATTTAATGTGTACATAACATGTCTTAGATGTCGAAAATAGCCAACTATACAATAGTTACAATACATATTTTGTCAAATGGTATTATAATGTCCCATTGTATGACTGCGACAAAACATAAGATAGACACATGACGATAGATTCGACAGAGACAGAGTTTATTTCCATCGTGGAGTATTGAACTTTTAGATGGAGATAGAAGGTAGTTTCAGAGCTTAGTTATGCGAGACATTGAGACAAACTATGTTTGTCACATGAATATAAGACCAATGTAAATTGGCCCTTGTATTATAACCACTGTTTTTGAAGAACGCGCGCGCGCGCATGCGTAGTTTGGTTTGCTTTTGGGAGCGATTATTATTTTCGTAATTTAAAGTTTATATTATAAACATTTAGAGATATCTCTAATAGAATTGTAGATATCTCTAATTCAATTGTAGATATCAGTAATTCAATTATGGATATGTTGAGTTTGATTGTAATTAGAGATATCTACAATTCAATTAGAGATATCTCCAATTGAATTGTAGATATCTTCAAATGAATTAGAGATATCTCTAATTGAATTAAAGATATCTACAAATAATTAGAGATATCTCTAATTGAATTGTAGATATCTCTAATTGAATTAGAGATATCTACAAATAATTAGAGATATCTCTAATTGAATTAGAGATATCTTCAAATAATTGTAGATATCAACAATTATTTAGGTTTATGTAGATTTGGCGTTCCATACATATAAGGTTTGGATTAAGGTTCATCTGGTGTCTCACCAGCCCTTTCTACCTTTGGAAAACTTATTTGGATTTTAAGCAGACTATACGAGTTCCTTTACAAAGCCGTTTTATGCATGCAAAACAATAGTAAAAGAGTATGAGAGTGGACCGAACACGACGAAGTATGAAGTATGATTAGCAGTTCATTTACACGTTGTTGAATGTCACTTGCAGAAAGTTTAATAGGGGTTACATCAGCCATGATGAATATATATATATATACCTGAAAGCGTGACAGCCACCATGCAAAACAAAAGCAGAGCTCTGGTTACCTGACTCAGTAATAGGTTGCGAAAGAAGAGAAACTAACACGTTCAATGGAACAGAGATGAAGATATGCTTTGTATCAGAAAGATATGCTTTGTATCAGACAACGAGAGTAGGATGCAGACTGATTCAATTCACTAAAAAGTTGATACATGCGTGTGTTGCATGTAGCAGATTATGCCAAACAAGACTTCACTAAACTTGTGATATATACATTAGGCAAAGACGTTGTAGTACATGTTATACCAATGGTACAGTATATAAAACATATGTAAATAAAACAAGACACTGGATCTAGTTTCAGGGTGCGTGTGGATGTATATTACAGAAGTTGAGTCAATTGATCATATTGCCTACGGTATGAATAAGTTAAATATGTTCATACTAGAAAGACAGGTTGAATGACACAGTAGAGGAACAAATAGGTAAAGTATGCCATGCAAAGCATGACACGTTTGTAACTGAGCTTATAGACGACATAACCAAGTCACTTTTTAAACAGATAAACCAGAGCACGTCTTTCCATAGTGATCACCAACTTACAACATATTCTATAACTTGCTTTCTTCTCTCGCATATATATGTATCATATAAGGTTTGGATTAAGGTTCATCTGGTGTCTCACCAACCCTTTCTACCTTTGGAAAACTTATTTGGATTTTAAGCAGACTATACGAGTTCCTTTACAAAGCCGTTTAATGCATGCAAAACAATAGTAAAAGAGTATGAGAGTGGACCGAACACGACGAAGTATGAAGTATGATTAGCAGTTCATTTACACTTGTTGAATGTCACTTGCAGAAAGTTTAATAGGGGATACATCAGCCATGATGAATATATATATATATACCTGAAAGCGTGACAGCCACCATGCAAAACAAAAGCAGAGCTCTGGTTACCTGACTCAGTAATAGGTTGCGAAAGAAGAGAAACTAACACGTTCAATGGAACAGAGGTGAAGATATGCTTTGTATCAGACAACGAGAGTAGGATGCAGACTGATTCAATTCACTAAAAGGTTGATACCTGCGTGTGTTGCATGTGGCAGATTATGCCAAACAAGACTTCACTAAACTTGTGATATATACATTAGGCAAAGACGTTGTAGTACATGTTATACCAATGGTACAGTAAATCCAGTTAGTTAGTTAGGTTATGGGTTAGTTTTAGGAATCACTTTAGGTGCTTCGTAACACACTGTATTGCCTAATCATTAGGTCATTTTAACCAAGACGCATAGTTGCTTTTCACACTTACTAGATGTAATGAAATATGTTCATTTGCTGAAAGAGGTAAAACCTGTGTTTGAAAAACCTGGAAATACTACGTTCAGGTTGCACAAGCTTTCCAATTCCAAAAGTTGTGCTACTTGGAAAATTATTTCCTTATGTATGACAGAAAAAGTACATATACATGTTACAAAAACTTGTTGACATTCAATGGTTCCAAGATACAACAAGTCCATGTCACCAATTGCACCAGCTCTTATCAAGCACACCTGCGAGCTGTTTAACAGACTGGACATTTGTTGGAGACGTGGCCTTTAGGTCCACCCCTGAAATGTCTACATCCGGTGCCTGGAGGGTGGATGAGGGTATGTTGGGGTCATTCTCGATAACACTACCACTGGCCTTAGTGTTTACAAGGAATTTCTTAAATGTAGATGTCAAAGAGACAAGTTTGTGACAAACGATGTGTCAAAACAGGAATGTTGTATACAGTCTTTTGAAAATGGGATATTGTGACTGATTAAAAAAAATTGCACTCTTCAGATCATAGATCAGTCAGATTAGATTAAATTAAATGGTAGCTCTGATATTGAACATATTCGACTGATATGACCAGTTATTAAAGTGTCTTGTTAATATCGTGGCGCAGTCGGTAGCGCGGCGGATTTGTAACCGGATGCCCCGGGTTCAATCCTCCGTGGTGCCACTGAGTTCCGTCGGTGTGTTCTTGGGCAAGACACTTTCCCTTAGCCTCGTCCGTCGGATGGGGACGTAAACCGGGCGGTCCCGTGTATCGGTCTATCCTCCGAGCCCGTTAAAGAACCATAGGAATCTATTCGATAATAAGAGTAGGGCAGGTTCCCGGATTCCTATGTATCCTTCCCCTCTCTCTGGGGGCGGCTCTAAATAACCTATACTGTGTTGATGAGCCGTTAAACAACATTCAAATCAATTGTTAATATCGTTTATTAAATTAACAAATGTAATGTAAGGTCTCAATTAAATTTAATTCTGATAAATCGAAGATGAGAAATATTGTTTAAGTATCCTTTGCGATATTTTTTCTCTAACCGTTTAGAAGACTCGACACGCTTGACCTTTTTTTTTAACACGCGGCATCCCGTTAGTTTTGATACTTCATATGCATGTTTTAAAATCAGTATTAATAATTATGTAAATAATTAATCAGTCAGACTCAAAGGATATTGCTTATTGGGGAATATATTGCACCAATACTATATTAAAATCTGCAATAGAATATGAAAGGAACAGTTTAAAAAAATCTGAATTTAAGTATTTGCAAGCAGTTTTAAAGTCAAAATGAAACTGGATTAATAAATCTAGGTGATAATTTGGATGCTTGATAAATAATTCAAGATTGTTGTGGTTCCTGTTAATAGTATTTTGCCAGGTCAGTGGATGTATATTTAGAGTTATTATAAACTAAAAGCCGCTAATAAAGATGAGACTTAAACACCCTTCAGAAATGCTTAAGGCTAAAGACAACTAAAGACAGGCTCAGAGTTGACATAGAATGTATTCATATGTAAAACCCCTAACCCCTGTATAAGTAAGTATAAAGGCGTATCTAACAACTATTTATTGAAGTAAAGACATACACCTATAGACATACACCTAAACAACACCTTTGTAAAACACATTTTGTTTCCCGTGTACAAAAAAAAAAAAAAAAAAATATAAAAAATATTTTTAGCATTTTTTGGCGGCCATTTTGAAAATGGCGACCAGTTTGAAGAAAAATTGACCAAAATAATATTATACGTTTTACTGTCTATCAATGTCCTGAATTTGGTGTGTTTACAATAACAACATTTGATGAAACCAATTAATTATGGGCTTCATTAATTCTTTATGGAATATTTGGCGGCCATTTTGAAAATGGCGGCCATTTTGAAAGATCTGGCGTGGGTCCATAGCCAAAAATGTTCAGTAGAGTATTGTATAGCTATGTGGCAAGTTTGGTGCTTTTGTCACAAAATGCACCAATCTGCCCCACTATTCCGATCAATAAGGTATTTGAGCTTAAAAGATGAAACGAACGTGTTGACTGGAAGAGTTCCAGCCTTTCAACATTGAATTGCGTACATTCAAAGAAGAAATGATTTGCATCTTCATTACCCTGACCGCAATTGCATTGAGGCGACTTTGAAAACGATTGCTATTGAGATTACTACAGGAATGCCTTATCCTAGCATGCATAACAGATACAAAAAATATAGTTAAGATAAGATCAGTAAAAACTAGGCAAAATTGAATAAATTTCAGAGTTTCATAGCTGATGGAATAAATGAATTCATAAAAATAGATGTTCTGACTAAAGTCTTCGAGAAATTTCCTGCGTTTCTGAGGGGATATTAGAGTCTCTTCTGCTACGGGTCTTGACAGTAGATATGCCATGTATTCAGACACTGTTCCGTTGTCATTTTATATACAACATATTTTTTTTTGGAACTTACGCCGTTCTGATAACGTTAGCCACCATATTTCATTCGTTACATTAACAATAGATACCGAACGGTAAGACCGGTTACAATGCGCGCAGCTTCATGTTGTATTTTTTCATCTGTATTATTTTCACATTCGCTGCATTATGTGCTGGGGTTATCCCATATAATAGCAGCATATTCTAAAATTGGACGGACATACTATAAATTAATTTGATTTAATGCCTTACGACTTAATGCAAATTTCAAAAGCCTCATAGTTCCAATGATTTTGGAATCGGAAAGAGTTATATTTTCGATATGCACATGCCATTTGCCATCATGGCTCAAAGTAAGACCTAAATGTTTATGGTGTTCAACAAACGACAACTGGGTGTTATCTAAAATAAGATTGGGCCGACGCTGTTCATTGATTTTTAAGGGAAACAATGCTTCAGTTTTACTGGTGTTTTACGTCTAATATTTATAAAATATCCATAATTTCTGGTTCGGTAACAGAAATATGGTCTAAACAGGCATCTGTTTTTGTAACAAAATTTGGTAAAACTGCGTTAGTTTCATTGATTGAGGCAGTTGAAACAAAAAAAATCATTTAAACAGTTTGCTTTATCAACATCAGATACGGAATATATTATTTCTCCGTTCGATATTATACTTTTTAATGGGGGTATTTGACCATATAAGGTGTTTTAGAATTGCCCAATATTAACGAGGATTATTAGAGCTGGTTTCGATTAATGTACTTTCTATATTATTGAAAAAACGTTCCTTAACATACTTTTTTTAATTATTAAGTTTATTTCTGAGACGTTTCTATGATTAGAAAAAAAATAGCTCCGATACGTTTTTGCCGGTCACGTTGTCTTGAACTTCGACGAATCTCAGAAGCATACCAAGGTTTATCATTCGGTCGAATAGTTACTTGTTTAGAGGGTATGCATATTTGAATTAATTCCATAAACTTACTCGTAAAATCATTGCACGCAACTTCTAAATCATTATTATGAAGAAAGGACCAATCAGTATCTTCTATGAGTCTGTTTAATTTGATAAAATCACAATTTTTATAATTCCAAACTTGTCTTGTAAATGATGATATAATAACTTGATTAAAATTGAAACAGATGCTATGTACCGAAATGGCCAATAACGTCACGTGGTGTTATAATAATACCAAGTCATGTGCTTTAACAGAATCTGACATAACTACTGGATCAATTAAAGTTGAAAAATTGTCAGTGACTCGGGTTGGTTCTGTTATTAAGTTGATGAGATTATTAATCAACATTATATCTCTCAGTTTGTGATTATTCAAGTTTAACTGGTCCTCATTTACATCTGCAACTATAATTATACTCTATGCTCTTTCTAACGATTGCTCGAAACTTAAATCAATCTGTTCCAGAAGTCTACATTACTGTTTGGTTTACGATACACGATGCATATAAGTATATGGTTTCATTACGGTTTTTAATTTCAATCCATATAAATTCTGGTAAAATAAGTTCAAGTTCATGTACTCTGTTGGATATTATATTTGACGAAACATACAATAAAATACCGCCGGAATTAGCACTGCTATCTTTCCTATAAGTAGTAACACAATTTTCAATAAGTAAGAAATCGTCAGCTCTTTCATGTGTAAGATGTGTAAACACAACATATCAAAGTCAGTAGAATTATCCTTACAACATTTCAAGTTTATTTCGAATGCTTCTAATATTAAGATGAAATAAGTTATTGACATTGACGGACCTGGATTTAGTTCTACATCTCCAGAAGTAATGATTAATGATAAAGCAACAAGTGCAAATTCTAAATTTAAAATACTTAATTTAAAATACACCGTGATATTGTTTAACATAATACGCAAACATTAAGCTAAAACATGATAGTATATAAACAAAACAGTTTAACGGTGTTGTTATAAATTTCATTTTCATGGAATACCACTACAGATACAATGAAAAAGGTCAATAGCCACCCTCCAACACATTATATCGTTACCCATTGGGCAATAAAAGCACTCTCAACATGTAATACATGTATATGGAGGGTGGCCAACCTAGTACAACCAAGACGCCTGAGTCAACAAATGTGCATCTACAAGGAAAGGGAAAGGCATAGAGGTAGAGAGTATCGTAAAAAACAAAACATGTAATACAAACAAGTTCATACTAGTTATCGAACTCGAAACGAGCGAAGATCATCCAGAAATTCAGATAATAACTTAAGTAGGTGCATTCACTAAATACTTCAACGGGGTAGCTTGTTTCATCCAAAGGTTTTTCTGCAGTAGCTTGAGCAATTTAAATAATAAGTACATCAATTATATATCATTAGAACTGGTAATTTCAGTGGTAAATAAAAATACCTTAGTTTTGAAAATCGGTCGAGAAATAGATATTTTACAGCCCAAATGAATTTTTGATGGATCTTTTCCCATATAAATTCCTTGTTAGTGGGACAGCAGAAAAGAAATTTCATATAATTTCAGTTAGCCTTCATATGTTGCTTCAGAATTTTGCATTGAAAATGCCCCATCAAAAAGAGCTTTCGCGCATGAAATTGTTATTTCTCAACCGATTTTTAAAAGTAAGGTATTTTTATTTACCACAAAAATTTCTGTTTCACTGATATACAATTTAATTAGGTACGAGATGCATTTTGTTTGAAAAGTCCAAAAAAAAATTTGGCTGAAACAAGCGCCCCAAACAATAATATAAAGACTGAATAGTCAATATCGTCATCAAAACATAATCATAATCATCATCTATCATTACATTTTTTAAAAAATAAAATCATCATACTCATTAATATTATCTTCACCTAAGTGGCAATAAGTCAATAATCAGAATAATAAGTCACATATCACTGTGGCAGTATTTTTTCCACCATAATACTTCTGCGAATATCTGAGGTTCCTGACCACATACCGTCACATTAGAGTTTGTGATTAAGTTTATTTTATTAAAGCTAAAACGAGTACGGAGTTTTGGAACATAGATCGTCTTAAACGTCTCATCTTACATATGGTGTACCTTTTTTCATATAACTAACTCCAAGAACGCTATATATATAACATGTACATCCGTGGTAAAATTTAACCACGAATGCAAATTTAATATTTATGAATCTTATTTCTCAGCTTTATATACAATATACAACTAAATCAAGGGCCAGAACTCCGCTGTTACCGGTTTGATCTAGCTGGTTTTCGAACATGTCTGAGCTTTCATTAACATTAACAATCTGGTAAAGTTTGAAAAAGATCGGATGAAAAATGAAGGCCCTATCGTCTTAACGAGGCAAAATATAACATTTTTAACTAAATCAAGGGCCATATACTGGCAAAGTAGATATAAAAGTCACAGAGTACTTACTTTGTGGCTTTCTAGGCTTTTGGTTTTTTATATAATATATACATGATCATGTATGTGTTTTACTTATATTGATTAGTAAGGCTGCCATGTTTGTTAGAGATTATAGCCTGGCTGCGATATCTTTAGTTACACTGTTCCGTTTATTTGGATAACAATAAGGTAAGAGTGAGGGTTGATGCACCCTAGAACCGGGTTTAAACCCACAGCGGCCTCCTCTTTTGCCTCTGACCGTTCCAAGGCGGCAGCCCTATTGTCAACTCTTTTGAGTTTGTGATGTCATATCTTGTATTTTATTCATTTTTATAGTGTTTCTGTTTCTGTGCGTGTTTGTGGTTGAATGTCGTCATTGAATTCTGCTTTTCCTGTTCGTTTTTTAGCACACATACACGTATTCAGTTGATACTCTCTATGAAATATGTTCTCTACTAATCACAGGAATGAATGAATCACAATGTAGTTTTCACAATTTAGGTGCTTTGATCTGGTTGTATAGAAGTTTTGGGATTCACTTTCAGTATTGTTCGGGGTCTAGGAAATGTTGATCTTAAGAGGTTCAGGTGACTTTTAGGGTATATGGCTAGCACCTGATTGGTATATTTATTAATCCGTTTGTCAGGTGGGCTGATATGTTTTTTCAAGTAGACTAGCCTGAGGGATACATGAGTTTTGATGTACAGGCGGGGTTGCTAGTGAGGTTAATATGCGTCTCATTAGACTTGAGTAAATGATGGCGATTCTTACGATGCAAACCTGCTTCTTATGTATTAACAACATGAGCTCTTGGATTCACTTTCTGTTCAACTACTGAGGCTTACACAGTGTTTTGACTTGAATGCGTATCCCTTCCCCTACAGTTAGAGGTTTGAGAGGTTTTATTGACCTATTTTTAATGATTCTGTTCGTGGCACGTTATATCTCTTGCCATGTGTACGCCCTGTCTTAAAATAGTTTGACTTTAGTCTGTATATTTGTTTGTGCTGATAAGCAAAAACGTTTAGGTTGCATTTGACTAATTACTTTCCAATAGGCCGCAATGCAAGCTTTTTCGAAGATAAAAAATAAAACAGAACATATAAACAAAACGTTGTGTCTTATTTTCAAAGTAAGTCCAATGTGCTTAAAGTTAAAATTCAGCATGTTTCCCCTACAGAACTTTCCATGGGAGGCGTCATATTTGTAACATAACCGCAGTAAGAACTTACCTGTTATTGAATGGGGGTTAATCTCACAATATCATGTTTGAAAAATACTTTTGGTAAAAAGAAATGCCTTCATTTTAAATGTTATTTATTAATTCATTAACAATTCTCAAAATGTATTTTGAAGCATTTATCTGGCATGTTTTGATTTTTGTGACCTTTCACTTCTGAGTCTGGCTCAGGTCACTCCTGGAAAGGGGTGAGGTCTATCACATGCTATATTTAGAATGCCGCAACCTTTTCCGACGTTCTCGAATAAACGTCATCGTTTTATTGTTATTGTTATTGAAAAGATAAAATCACTATCTCGAATAAGGAGTAAACGAGAAATACGTGTTATTTTTAAACAACTAGTTAAAACAAAGTGTTCACTATATCAGATTTTTATAGGTTTGTCGTCATTTTTGGCATGTTTACAGTTAGAATGCGACTGTTATCTTTTAGAAATAGTTTTTCCCGGATATGAAATGTTACCCTATACTTCTCGTTTATCGGACAATACACATTCGGTGTATTTCTAGAACGACAAAACAGTCCATTTCTGAAAACAGCTCAAGAAACTTACCCGTCTATATACATTTCTAACTAAGTCTACCATTGAACTTTAAATTTCTTAAAATAAGCCTTTGTGCAAAATTCATTCTAGATTTCGTGCCGATTGTGATGAAACTTCACACATATCATCATCACCAACTGGAGATGTGGATACTTTAAGTAAAGAGAACAGAGACTATTTTAACCAGAGTCATGTACCCATGAACCTTTAATTTTTGTGAAATAACCCTGTGTACTCAACTCCTCTTAGACGTGTGTGCTGATTGTAGTGAAAGTTAAAACATTAGCAATACCAATTTAATTGAGGATGGACTAACTGTTATTTATTTGGACTGCGACTAATTTTTTTTACAGAATTATGTCAAATTGAATAGTGAGTTTATATAAAAAGATGAGCTTATGTTTGTAATGTCATATCTCGCCTATATATGTAATTGTTGTTTGTTTCTATGTATGCTTTTGGTTCACTGTGGTCCTTGAATGTTATATTTCCTGTTCGACTTTTATATCTACTTGTGTACGTAATTCGAATTCAAGGCTTTTTCCAGTTTTAGTTTTAGCATATCATCACTACTACTTGAAAATGAAACAACACAGGGATTGTCTTTATAAAGCTACAGGTCTTTATTGTAAAGCTTGTTTGACCTATTTCCCTCTTACAAACAATATTTATACAGCGTTCAATACAATATCAATCACCACTATAGAAATATAATAAACAAAAGTTTATACCACATTTACAACAAATAAATACATATCCTGGGAAGGGTTTAATCCAATGTTGCAATCTCCATCCAGAGTTGTCGCTCCTTGCATCCACATACAACCTCTGTCAACGTCTGAGCAAATACCAAGAATCTTGTAAAACGAAGAAAATGACAAATTCCTTAATGACTGACACTTGTTTCTTTTTATCCGACTCGGTTTTATATCAAAGGTTTAACTTTAAAAAAAAAGATGTGTAATGTGATAATTTCCTGAATAAACACTTAATTTTGGCCAGAATTATATTCCGGTAGAATAAAGTTTATAATTGGGCATATCAATCCGCCGTAAAACATTCAAAATGCGCACCAACACCATTACATTACCCATAACATACAGTATATCGTCTGTGTGTACAGGCACTTTCCAGTAAATCAAAGCTCTAAACAGCCTAACTAAAATTAAAATACATCAAACATGTCCAAAGCAAGCGGTATTAGATATATTAGCTATGGTCATAGGACAAATTATCATGTGATCGCACACTTCTTTATGAGACGTTGACAGAGTCACATGTGTGACACGGGTAGAGATTGCTAATTTTGGAAGAACTTACTAGCCGACCATTATACTATTTCTATCGTATAAATGTTGATTACTCTGTATGTAAAATAAAATATAGTTAAATCAACACTTATGTGCATCCAGCTAAATACACTATTTTAATTAATAAATGGCAATCAGGACAATCCGAATCTTCCGGCGGCAATATCAGTCAACTCCATCATAAAGTATGTAATGATTAGGTCTCTCTGTCAAAGTCCCTTTGCTCAGACTTTGGGATAACTTCAGATAGCTTGATATTTTAAACATACGATCTAAGTAGATGTGTTTTAGATTATATAAAGTTAATAACTTATCATATTTATGAATGTCAGTTTACTGTAAATTGTTGTTTTGAATACGTTTTCAATACACCAAAGCTGTATTGTAAGCAAGTGGGTGGGGGAAAGTAATCGTACCAGTGTTACTTCATGAGTTTTCGTACCTTCTTCATCTTATCACCTCAAGCGTAGGATAACCACCATCCATAAACACTATTTGTATCATGTTGTCATGATTTGTCATTGTTCATTGTGCAAAGATGTATATTTGATGTAAATTTACTGAGCAAATGACTTTCAATTTCAGCGCTATACCTCCACTAAGGGGAGCTCTTTTGTGTATACAGATCTATTTTTAGTCTTGTAATGCTTGACTTCTTCGCAGTTTAAGGCCACACGGAGATATTTCATTGTTTTATTTCATCATTCATTGTGTGTAAGTGTACTTATTTATACATTTATTACTGAATATCGGTACAGGTTTAATCTTTAATTATTTATTGTATAAGTCAAATGTAAACTCTCCCAACATAATATGGTTGAGCTGACCCGACGTCCCGACATGAATCTGTGGATTTCCAACTGCCCTACGATATTCTGTAGAGTTGTTGATTTTCCAACAAGATTCTGTTGGATCGCCCAACCAAATTTGGTTCGATCTGAGTTTAGTATAAAAGCAGCCGATTTTTATAATCGAGGACTTTCAGCATTCAGAATCCGTGGGGAGCAGTCGCATTTTGGCCCGTTTGGAAATTGGCAGATTTTCATATTTCGCGCCGGGTGACGCCATTATACCAGTAGTGTTGAGTATTAGAGGTGCGTCACGGGGTATTTTCGGGTAACATGCGAAATAAGCGACAAATAAGCGACTATTGACCGGATTTTAACTGAGAGTCCTCTTTCAATATAAAAGTCTTTGGAAGATATTATTTTGGTTAAGTACTTGCCACAATATTATACTAGTATATAAAGGAGTGAATACAGTAGAGAGTTGTAGTTATTCCAAGTCCAATAACTTTAACAAGTGAGTCCTAACAGAAATTTACGTCACTTGCAAGACGAGAGGCCGCTCGGTTGTAACAAGTATATCAACACAATAGGTATATGCTGGCGGTAATAATGCGGCATTGCCGCCAACTCCATCATAATGGATATCAAAACAATAGGTATATTCTGGCGATAATAATGCCGCCAACTCCATCATAATGGATATCACAACAGTAGGTATATTCTGGCGGTAATAATGCCGCCAACTCCATCATAATAGATATCACCACAATAGGTATATTCTGGCGGTAATATTACCGCCAACTCCATCATAAAGTATATCAACACAATTGGTATATTCTGGCGGTAATAATGCCGCCAACTCCATCATAATGGATATCACCACAATAGGTATATTCTGGCGGTAATAATGCCGCCAACTCCATCATAATGGATATCACCACAATAGCTATATTCTGGCGGTAATATTACCGCCAACTCCATCATAATGGATATCAACACAATACGTATATTCTGGCAGTAAGATTGCCGCCAACTCCATCATAATGGATATCGACAAAGTCGATATATTCAAATGGTAATATTACAGCCAACTCCGACATAATGCATATCCATACAATCGATATATGTTGACGGTAACATTACCATCAACTACATCATATTTGATATCCACACACTCGATATATTCTGACGGTAATATTACCGTCAACTCCAACATAATGGATATTAACACAATCGATATATTCTGACGGTAACATTACCGTCTACTCCATAATGGATATCCACACAATTGATATATTCTGACGGTAATATTACCATTAACTCCATCATAATGGATATCAACACAATCGATATATTCTGACGGTTACATTACCGTCAACATCATCATAATTAATATCTACACACTCCATATATTCTAACGATAAATATTACCGTCATCTCCATTGTTATGAATATTCGCACAATCGATATACGAATTACCACAATGATCATATATTTTACTCATTGCCACATATAACCCACAATCAACACGATCAGTATACTCTGATTTCCGTAAACTCAGTCTTAGTACTCTCCATAAAAACAATTTTGAGTCTTTTAGCTAACCTGACTTCTATGGTGATGTGATTTATAAACTTCGTAAGATTCTTGGTCATGATCACTTTCATACTATCTTTGTTAAACTTGTTAAAAAGTTTATCAAAAGAGGTTATGACCGTATCATTCTGCAACGTACTGCATGCTTGGTGGTGGACCCTTTTACAGTTCGCCACTATGCTTTCCTCTTTAATTGTACGATGACCGGACAGGATGTGGACCCTATGATGACGCCTACCTAAAGCCCATTGGTACGGTGGCGTTTGATGTTTGTCCATGTTCTTTCTTGTCGTGCCCTTAATGGTGTATTCTCTTACTGCTCTGGCTTCTGCCAAGTCATTGAGTACCTTCATTGTGGCTTTCTAGGCTATTGTTTTTTTGTATTATATTTACCCGAGCATATTTGTGTTTTACTTATATTGCCTATTGATGCTGCCTTGCTGGTTAGAGTTTAGATCATGGCGGGGATTTCTTTATTTACACTGTCCTGTTTTAATGGGATGACAGTAGGGTAAGTGTGAGGTTTGGTGCACCCTAGAACCGGTTTAAACCCCCAGTGGCCTACTTTACCACTGACCGTTCCAAGGCGGTAGCCCTATTGTCAACCCTTTTGTGTTTGTGATGTCGTTTGCATTTTTTATTACTTTTGCCTTTTCGTTTGTCTGTTTGCGTGTTTGTTTTTGTGTTTTGTGGTTGACTGTCGTCCTTGAATGCTGCTTTCCCTGTCCGATATTTTTATCCTTCTTTAGTGCTTAAACAAGCAATGGTAGGTATCTTCTGATTTATTTCCGACACCTACCTCATAATGCATATATTTTTATATATTTCCGTTAACTCAATCAAAAATCATATTTCCCGTCGACACAATCATACTGTATATTTTCCGTTACAACCAGCATATTTTCCGTCAAAACAGTCGTAAAGTATACTTTTTCGTCAATTCAATCACACTGCATATATTTCCGAATTAAGACTCTTTTAATTTATTCCTTCAACTTCCTCATTGTAGAACTGTTTGTACAACTTTTTGAGCTCACGTCCAACACATTTCGCGTTATGTCGATTCTTGGGCTCCTGGTCCCAGCAGGATTCCACAAGGGGCTTCAGTTCATTGGTCATATGATACTTGTACTTCGATCCACCATCAGTAACCTTTGGCCTCATTCCGCTCTTTATAAGGTCTATCAGCTGTAACTGTGAATGCCCGGCGTATTCTGACTCCGAGTACGCATGTCTTCCGTACCATAGTTCCCAGAGTAGTATACCAAGGCTATATATGTCTGTCATGGCATTGTATGGTTGGTTGTTTAACAACTCCGGAGACATGTGGGTAAACGTGCCGACAAATGTGCCTGTAGTTGCCGCTTCGTGTCTGGCAAAGCCAAGGTCACATATTTTTGCTTTGTTGTCTTTGATCTAAAAAAAAGAGCTAAAGCTATCACTGAAGGTGATCAATACCCTCGCTTTTTTATTCTAAGTCAAACAAAGGGCCATAATTCTGAAATAAATTAACAGTGAGTGATGTAGAGGGACATAAGGTCATCAGTTGTTATGAGTATATGAAATTATGGGACAAATCATTCAAAACAGCTTGAGAAATGCAAGTACTAAACATGTGTTACCGGACGCGAAACGTCGGAACGAGACAAAGGCGACACGAACAAAAATGTGTTGAGCGACGGAACGTTACGGACAGCGTGATTCCTATATAGCCGTCATTTCACTTTGTGAAAGCGGAGGTATAAACATAATAATGGATATCAACACAATACGTGTAAGTAAATGATTCACGCACAACATTAGAAAGAAATAATAACTACTAGGATGTTGATATAAGTCAATCAATACATTTAAGTCATGATGTGCATTGAAACTCAAAATTGGTTTGTTAGATTAGTTGTATTTGCAATTATACAAAACAATCAATATCAAGTTGATAAACAGTGCATACCTTGATCACAGATACTATATATATAAATTTGACAATGCCTTACGCAATATACAAGAGAATTATAACTAAATTACCAAAACATTGGATAGTTTTAAATCTCTGTGAAGGAAGCCTTTACTGTGGATATGGAACAACCCGTCACATATTCCGGTTGCCATGGTAACAAAGAATTTGAATGCATCTTGTCCGGTATGTACAGATTCATACTGGCTGAAAACAAAGGAAAATACCATTATAACCGTCTTAGTAAATAATAAACAAATCGGTGACTAGAACCGGAAAGAAATAAGTTTCCAAATATCTAAGGCATATTTCAAATTGTTCATAAAACACGCGTCGACCTGAATTCTACGATGACTTGATTTACAAACTTCGTAAGATCCTTTGTCATGATCACTTTCATACTATCTTTGTTAAACTTGTTAAAAGGTTTATCAAAAGAGGTTATGACCCTATCATTTGCAACGCACTGCATGCTTGGTGGTGGACCCATTTGCAGTTCGCCACTATGCTTTCCTCTTTAATTGTGCGATTACCGGACAGGCTGTGGACCCTATGATGACGTCTACCTAAAGCCCAAAAGGACGGTGACGTTTGATATTTGTCTGCAATCTTGTCTTGTCGTGCCCTCAATGGCTTGTTCTCTTGTTGCTCTCGCTTCATTGAGTAGATTCTTTGTGGCTTTCTAGGCTATTGCTTTGTTTGTATTTATATATACACGAGCATCTTTGTGTTTTATTTATATTGCCTATTAATGCTGCTTTGTTGGTTAGAGAATAGTTCATGGCGGGGATTTCTTTATTTCAACTGTCCCGTTTTATTGGGTTGACAGTAGTGTAAGTGTGAGGTTTGGTGCACCCTAGAACCTGATGTTTGTGGTTGACTGTCGTCCATGAATGCTACTTTTCCTGTTGGATTGTAAAACTATATTTGGTGCAACCTAGAACCTATTTTAAACCCCCAGCGGCCTTTTCCCCACTGACCATTCCAAGGCTGTATCCCTATTGTCAACCATTTTATGTTTGTGATGTCATATCTTGCCTTTTATTCATCTTTGTAATTATTGTTTGTTTCTGGGCGTGTGTTTTCTTGGCTGTGGTCATTGAATGCTACATTTCCTGTTCGATATCTTCTTATATAGCATCAAGGGTGCAACACATTAAGTGAATTATTCCAAACATATGCATCAACAGGGATAATCTACACGCCCGTCCTTTGCATGTTATGTGGTTATTAATTCAAAGTAGTAATAAGGATATCAAACATGTTTGAAATATATTTGTTCTCTATTGTATCTCGTGGACGAAAACATGTTCAAATCTTAGACACCGTAATTTGATCTCGCACAATATAAACCCATTAAAAATTATTGATATTTCTTTTTGTCTGGCATGACATTTTATGAAAACAAGGTTTTTGGAGGAATTAAAACAAAGGAACCAATATATTATAGGCTAGGAAATTTAAATGTTATAGGGATCGGTGAAGTGCACTCACTGAGTTATAGCGGACTATTATCATTAATCAGCAGACACTGTTTCCCTATTGATACAATCGTCTTGCAAAAATGATATAGTAATGTGAAAAATGTGAACAGAATAACAAAGAACCTGCATTGCAACTTTGTGTCGTTAAATACTTTGGTTTCCAAGCTTTCATCACAGTACTCAAACAGCAACATCAAGGTGTTTCCAGTCGTAGTTTTCAATGAGTTCATGACGTCATCACTTTCAAGTGAATTAGAATATGACAGCCCATATAATTCCACAATGTTTGGGTGTTTCAACTTTCTGCAAAAAGAGAAAAACATGCATGATAATTCACTTAACTCATAGCTTCAGACATTCATTTGATATGATATAGCACGTGTCAGTATAGATACAAAACACTATTATTGCAATCGACGCCACAAAACCAATACAACAACATCAACACAAAATAAGGAAATGTAGCATTCAAGGACCACAGTCAAACAAAACACGCATCGGAACAAACAACGATTACAAGGATAAATAAGGGGCAAGGTGGTATGTGACATCACAAACATAAAAGGGTTGACAACAGGACAACCGCATTGGAACGGTCATTGAACAAATGGCTGCTGGGGTTGTATAGAGTTTATAAATGTGATATTTATATTATCAGTAAATAACGGCCTTTATTTCCTGGTGGATTTCTATAATTTGTTTTTCGCATTATAATGATGACTAGTTTGAAAGGTGGACGGGATTTGAACATTCGTTGATATTTTATCTATTGTAAGCACAAACAGATTGTTTCAGGTTAATTCCATACTTAACTGACTTATATAGTACTTAACTTTAAACAATTATTATCATAAGCCTGTCAACAAATTCAAGAATTTCAGAATTTTGATTTCATAATCAGGGATAGTTTACAGTTTCGAAATGTACTTTAAATATTATTTTAATGGTGTAGTATATGCTTTTATCTTAAGTTACTAAAAACAATTAATAAACAAAATGAAGGACACACACACACACATCTAATTAATTGATTTAGTATACATCAATGTTATTCTGTAAACGTATTAATTAGTATCCAAAAGCACTGACGATAACAATTATATTATCATGTAATTAGGCCTACCTGAGACAGTCAACCTCTGTTAGCTGAGAATAAACGTCGAGGCCTTGCAACGTCCGTCTAAGCACTTTTAGCGCAATTTGTAAGACGTTACCATTGTTTTGCGTCCATTTCGTGAGGTACACATCTGAAAAGTTACCTTTTCCAATCAGTTTTTTCTTGTCTAAAGCTTTAACTTCTATACGATCGTCCGTCATGTGTATCAAGCCATAAAGTCTAAACTTTCCAATGATTGTTTTCAACTGCCCCTGAATTGGTTCAAATTTCCTCAGAATTTCAGTAGATGTGTGTTTGTCGTTCATAATTTCTTTAACCTGCCTCTCGTCTGCTGCAATCAGCTTGGGAATATGTTCCGCGCACACTTGATCTATTTTCAACTTAAATCTGTCAAAATAAGTAGAGCGGATGAATGTGCTTAAGTTCTCCTTTGTAAATGAGTTTTCAATTATCTGTGCTGTCCAATCTGACATGAACTTGACCTTGTTCGCTTGGTACTGTTTTCTTCGGTTGGCATCTTTAACGCTTTGACGGATAATCATACCCACCCCGACAGGTAGAAATAAAACCGCAGCGGCTGTCACCAGTGGTATCCACAATGGCGCGGCTATTGCTAATATGACTTTCTCACTTTGTGTGAACAATGATAGATCTCCTGTGGTCGGTTCAGTTTTGTCTACAAAGAAAACAATCATTTTAACTCATGATACAGCATTAGGTTAGAATTGTTTAAATATTTACAATAGTAGTATTTGTATGTTCATTTTTGGAGCTATGCTGAAGTGTGTTTTTTCATAATACAAATTAGTCATTTAAACAACATAATATCTCGTTTTCAAAGGAAGGTGTATCGTATGCGAAAGACGTATAGACGAAACATTGGTGTGGTTGTTCTAGACATATAAGAGATAACGATTGTAAGGTTTTCAACCTGGGACGATATGGGAGCGGTTTTACGGTCTGAGAATTTCGTTTTACAGCGACGCAGTAGTTCAGACTGTAAACTATAATTTTAGAACCATGAAACCAAGCACACACTGTCCTAGATTAGAAATCTTATCATGGATATCTTAATTAGAAATATAGGTTAAAATCATACAATATTGCTTTTCTCAATTTTGTCAATTTCAATTCATGGGCTCCGCAATTTGGTTGCCGTTATCCAATGACGTCGTTTGTTGTAAAGTTATGTGACATCCCAATATTTCCAGATGGTACATTTGGTGTTTTACGGTCTCAAATTTCAGACTTTAACCAATGGAATAATGCGTTACATTCTAGTAGCATTATAATTAGAAATGACGACCATGTTTGATGTTTTTTACAGACAGGTGTATGCTTTCTACAAAGCAGCATGCGAGCTACTATAGGCATGCACTTACTTATCGCTGGTGAAATATCACAGTCGCTGCTGCCAAGAAGCATTAAGTCCACTTCATTGCACTCTTGTCCAAGAACGTGACACTCCTGTTTATACAACCTCGCCAATTTGTCTGATAATTTCTTAATAAGCTCGTGTTCGTTTTCCCACTTCTGAATCTCGTCCATGATCTTTGCCATGATCTGCTTATCGGCAGTAAACTTGGTGACTTCCAAATCGCCAACTTCTATATCAGGTGCTTGTTCCTTTGTCCAGCTTTTAAGGCGTTCTTTGACATCTTCATCTTGTAAATGAGCATGAAGCTTATCTACAATCTCTTCACTTTCTCGTTCTGCTTCTGCCGTTAATGTATTCCTAACCTGGGAGTGGATCCGAAATACAATACATATATACTTCATTACGCGACAGTTGACACAAACAAGTCGGTAGATAAGTGAAGTCCGAAAACGGATAGCAGTATCCATACCAGTAAAGTATACGGTTTGCTAAACGTTTAAATACTTAAATGCGGCAGTTTGACTTGACTGCGTTCTTTGAAAGCTACAATTCCTGTTCGACTTTATGATATTTCCACCTAAAGATAAATTATGTTATACTTATAAAATTGCCTATTAGTGCTGCCTTGTTTGTCAGAGAATATAACCTGGCGGGGATATCTTTACTTACACTCTTACGTTTTATTGGGATGACAATGGCGTAAGAGTGACATTTTTTGCAACTGACTGTTTCAAATCGGTAGCCCTATTGTCAACCCTTTTATAAAACAAAGAGTATGAAAGGAGAACTTTGGAAGACTCCGTTTGATTGAGATTGTTCATGAACGGTAGTGAGAAATGCTAGCCACGGGTTGAGCAGAACTGAATATTTAAAATATGTTTGTGGTGTCATATCTTGCTATTTATTCATCTTTGTAATTATTCTGTGTTTTTTTTCAAAGCATTATTTTGGTTAACTGTGGTCCTTGAATGCTACATTTAGTATTTGACTTTAAGGACTATCGGTCAGCCATCTTTGAAAAAAAAATCCAAAATGGATGGGATATGATTAATTGAAATTTTCATCCAAATGCATATTATAGGCACGAACATTGTCAATGATATAATAGATGACATTAATGCAACACTGTTGATGTGTACATAATATCAGAAACAATATTTATTTGGCAGAAATAGTGCCCTTTATATTCGAAAAGTTTGACGCAAGTTTACTCTAAGATGTTTTGTTTTTTATGTTAAATAAATTTGTCCATAGAATTGCCCATTTATCTAAAAATGGCACACGAGACATCATTTCTAAATAAAGTAAGCCATGTTATCACATCATCCAAAATTCGAAGTACACCATTGTTAAAAATGAAGATTTTCTTTATACGCCATGTGCCTCCAACACACGCACATGATACACATGAAAAGCATGCAGGTGAATTGTAAATTGAAACAATTGAAACATGCTGTATGGTGAAACATTCGGATAAACAGGTAATTTGATCCTATTCATATGTTATTATTTAGATTGTGCTGTTTTTATAGGAATATAATAATAAATTACTCTTGTGTTGCCATGTTTCTATTCACAACAGTCACTCAGTTGTGTTTAATACATCCAAAAAATAGTTGCCATTTATAATAGTTTGACAATTAAAACCCGTCAGTGCCACCATACTATAGCATTGAGATTATTTTGAAAGTACATGCCATTGAAAAAATAGCTTCTTTTTTGTACAATGATTGACTTTGAAATGTGGATGATGTGATAACATGGCAAATTTAATTTAGAAATGATGTCTCGTGTGCCATTTTTAGATAAATGGACAATTCTATGGACAAATTTATTTAACATAAAAAACAAAACATCTTAGCGTAAACTTGCGTCAAACTTTTCGAATATAAAGGGCACTATTTCTGCCAAATAAATATTGATTCTGATATTATGTTCACATCAATAGTGTTGCATAAATGTCATTTATTATATCATTGACAATGTTCATGCCTATAATATGCATTTGGATGAAAATTTCAATTAATCATACCCCCATCCATTTTGGATTTTTTTTTCAAAGATGGCTGACCAATAGTCCTTAATATCTGCTCATGTAATGGTAACACACTACGTATGATTAAGTACTAAACATGTTAAGCTGAACTAAAATATGAAAAAAAAACGATACATGTTAAGATTATTGTTTCCATACCTTTTCGGAAATTGTTTTTAGTCTGTTTAGCCGACTCATAACTTCGTCATGAAGCCTGCGTTTCTCTTCTTCTGTCGCACGAGCATGGTTGATTCGTGATGATATAGTGTTTTGAAGTGTGCATAGAAATCGCTCAATCCACCTAAAAGTAACAGTATCATTATCATTAAATTCTGACATAGTGTTCAATATTGTGCCATTTAAATGTAATTATTCTAGAATATCGTATTTTTTAAAATGACCATTACCTACAGTTTTCCACTGCATTTATGTACCCATGGCATAAATAGCTTTATACACTGGTGTAATAACTATGCAAATGAACTTCGAATATTATCGCTGGGTCTTTTACCTTTAGATTGGTGTGCAATCAAAATTGCCTCTCGATACAGTGCTTTGGGGTGTATAGAATCATTGGTAGTAAAGAATCATTTCCTGTTTAAATTCAGTTTTCTCAGCTCATATATTTTAGATTATTTTAAAACTTTCCAGGCTTGAAGATATATCATATAAGCATACATTTATTCAACGGTGAAATTAATTGGGACATTTTTCCATGCAAAATATATCACTACGTGCAACATCTCTCAGAAAAAATGATTCTATACTACCTGAATGAAGTGTGTTTTTGAAACGAAAAATTCATACTGTCACAATAAACTCAGAAATAAATATTTGCTGTTTTAACAAATGTTAGGGACAAAAGTCAAAATGCAATCATCAATTAAGGTAACTTGTTGAAGTTTGGCACTTTTAAGGATAAAATGAAATTATGTAAATATTGGTGCAAAAACGCCTATTAAAAAATCACAGTTTCAGGACAATAATTTTAGAAATTTTGCTATCATACAACTAAAAGGGTAAATCTAAATCAGAAATTAAATAAACGTTTTCTTTTCATTTTAAAATCAGACATTTAACCCAAGTGATTATATACCCCTTCACCCCCCCCCCCCCCCCTCCCACCCTCACACCCCCCCCCCCCCCTCCCACACACACCCGCACCCATGAGACTGTGACTCATGTAAGTGGCGATAAGCATGCGTTACAACTTGAATTTCTAGAAAACTCATCTAAAAAACTTGAATGGTATAAACCTTCAGTCAGAGGTTACCGTTTCGCCTGTGGATTTGTCGTTTTCGTAGATCAGTCTACTCGGTGTAGAAAGCGGCAATGTTTCCGGGATCTTTATGTGTCCGGGATGTTTACGGCGCGAAATCGTAAGTGCAACTGAATGAAATCGCAAGTATTGGAATGGAATAAGTGCAACTCTTTAAAAGTATTTTTATGATGAAGATCCATGAAATTTATTAAATCCATGAATATATAACTACAAAGTTTAGCGTTATATCGGTTTTATTTATAATGTCAAAAGGAAGCGAAAAAGAAGCAAGTCAGCTTGTCCACACTGTCACTCAAAATGATTTTTGATTTTTTATCAATTTGCATTTGAATGATTATATCAGAAAATTAAATTCTGATGAAGACTGTCAAGCCGATACGTTAAAATGTCTGTGTTGTTAATTTTGATAACTATAATTAAGGATTATATCAATAAGACGTTTGCCAAGTTTCACAGTGAACACTATTGACGCATCCATTGCGTAGTTATTGCTTTTGATAAAAACAGCTTATTTCAGCTTGATAACTCTCAGATTTTCATTAATTATACAAACAATTGTTTGCATTCCTATCAGTTCACAGGCCTACAGTCATGTGTATTTACTTATCGGCAGCTTTTTTTACGCTTGCGTAAAACCTTGTTTGTATCTATTGAGGTAAGTGTGTATCTCACTTGCATTGACAAAGTTTTAAATCAGATGGGACATATAAAATATATACGTTCAATTTAGAAAAATAAAAACTGAAACATGTTGAATACGAATGCTACATTTGCTAATTGCTAAATTAGGCAAACGCGTATTAATAAGGCATCAACACACAAGTCATATGGCGCCAATAGGAATGCAAAATATAGACTTATATTTAAACATATTTAGAATGTAACTAGAAAGTGTACACTTTCACAACTTGTTGAAATTCGTGGTAAATTTCCATTTATGCTGGAGACACTTTGGTTCAATTTACGCTACTTCTTGCGTGGCACATCAGAAACTTCACGAGAGTAAAATAATACATAATACAGAATAACTCAGATAATTTAGCACACACATGCAGGTTAAGTGACCTATAATTGGCGCATGTAAGTGACCTATAATTGGCGCATATGTAAGTGACCTATAATTGGCGCATGTAAGTGACCTATAATTGGCGCAATACAATACTCAGTAAAACCGATTCCGGTACTTTTGTTCATGGCTGTCAAAGGATCACATATTCAGTACTTATTAATGTGGAGATAATACTGATGATGACATTACTACTCACCTGGTACTTATGAACGTCAATGAAGCTATACTTACTTATAATGTCGTCCAATTTTTGCCTTCAAACTTTTTGGTATCATATTTTGTATACCTTCTAACAATTTCTGAAACTTGTCCGTGTGTCCCATGCCGTGTTTCACATACTTCGCAGCCTGTAAGTGAGTTAATTTCAAATTAATTTCCAATTATAATAAATACATTTATTAAAAACGTAATATTCCATTCAAACATACTCGCAAAGTTTATTGTAGCATGTTCGGTAACATTTTCTTTGATGAATGCATAGCATGTAATTGTTTAATTTAGTAACTAAAGGGGCGTGTGGCTCTACCGTACTACAACTACTAGATATAGGAAGTTAGAGTACGGTCACTCTGACGTCACAGTGTTGCTAAGTACATCAAGCTACAAAAAAATAGAGTCTGTCTCAGTTCGTTGGTTATTTAAACACCGAGATGGGCATAGCCAACTCACTGAGACCATTTTTTACTTATTACTTATTAAACTTTTTTAGTATTATTTTAAAAAGTTTGTAATTTGGCGAACAAAAATGTGAATAATTAACATTAAATGTAAATCCCTACTTAAAGAGATAATGATAGGATGTTTGAGTAAAGTACCATGCATTATACATGCATTTTGATTAATAACATTTTACTTACGTCTGTTGTGCTCATTTTGAATATTTGTTCTTGTGGAAAACCCTGCAGGACACCTTGAAGCTTAGTAATTGTATCCTTCCATACTTTGTCTTCTTCTGACGTCTCTTCTACTCGGTCCCACTTGTTACAGACAAACATCGTGCATCCGTAATCAAATGATGACAACTTGCCTTCTTTCTCCCATCTCTGCTGCTTGCTAATGATGTGTAATAGCTGAAGGGTAGAGAACAGAAAGAAAATCATGAAAGTTGTTGTTTATATGATTGGTTTTCTCCTTGGTTGTAACTGCTGTGGTTGTTATGTATAATTCTGGATATGTCATGAAGTGTTTCAAAATAAAACTATTTTCAATATATCTCTAATTTCTATGTGGACGTTATTGTAAGAATGTCCTACTGATGGCATGTTCTTTGATTTACACTGTTTTGTCAGATGGGCGCTGAAGACAGGAAATAGCGAAGTAGTGCACTTATTGCCTACTGACCGTTCCAAATCGTTAACACTGTCTTCATCACTCCTTATGTTGTGTATTGTCCTATTCATTTTTACTTCGTTTGCTCATTATATTTAGTTTGTAGTACACTGCGTTTATGTTTTGAGGTTTCCGTAAGACCAGGCCTTGAATTCACCAACCATTCTTGAGAATATTCTTAGAGTTAAGCCCGAGTATGAACATTTCAATCAAAAATATTTCTATAAATTTAAATTATAAACGTTCATAACAAGCTGCTATGTATACATATGATAATAATTAGTAAATAGTAACGTCATACACTTTTTTATCTTTGAAGGTCATGGGAATATTAGTGAACATAATCTGAGTACTTGAGCTCAAGTCTAAGAATAGTTGGTGAATTCAAGGCCTGGTTTCTCATTTTATTTAAAAGTCCACTTGTCCAGCAGATGAACGCAAGTGCATCCTACATATGAGAAAATAACACATCATCACAAAAAATCAATAAATATTGCCAGTAAATGAATAACAAAGGCAAGTCGTCACTTATAGAGGGCATTTATGCCGTTAAAAAGTAATATATGAGTGTAGGATGCGTAACACATAATAATTTAAAATAAAATATACCTTGTCTTCCTGGATTCCACCAGCAATCGGACTGTTTATGACATATATAAACGCTACGGCATTCGGAAGATAACTAATTAACCTTTCCGTCATAATATCACTCTCGCCCACTCCAGGGGTGTCAACAATTGTCACTCTGTCCTAATGAAATGTAAAATTGACAACATTCCATCGTGTTTTATATTAGTACTCTATTTATACCGTGCATATGAATTAAAATGAGGGATGACATGCGTCTATCTTCAATGTGTTCGTCCTTTTACTATTTTCCAATTCACATGTTTAACAACTTTACGAAGTCTTGTGTCATGCCTTGTAAACTGACCGTTCCAATGCGGTAGCCCTATTCTCAACCCTTTTATATTTGTGATGTCATATCTTCCCTTTTATTATTATGTGTAGTTGTTTTGTTTCTGTGCGTGTTTGTGTTTGACTGTGGTCCTTGAATGTTGCATTTCCTGTTCGGCTTTTATATCCACTTTTGTTACGGGCAAACGTGCATCACAATGTTTACTTATTCAAACATAGAGAACATATTATGCCAGTGCATTTTATGATCAAATGTATTAGGCGAGGCTTCCGCGTTTTGTGTAGAGCCTAATACACGTAATAGTAAAAGGACACTGACGTAATATTCTTTTTATCTTATAGATCATCCATATTTGTGTATGGTTTACTAGTTTTATCTATTAAACAGATGCTACGCTTAGCGACGACGCCTTGATATTGTTTATCTTCATGCCGTTTTATGACATCAGACAACTTTACATACAATAAACGCTGAGGTGTTCCGAATGTTTTTTGCTGTATCAGTCACTGCTTGATAAATCGAAATTTATTAGATCACCCCTTTATCAGACAGAAGCATGATTTGTGGGCACTATATTTCCGATATTTGTAATCCGATCTTAACCACATTTGCATAGTAGTTATATAGCCATAATATCTCGGAATAGTTATAGTCTTAGCCAAATTCGTTAGCTAATAGTTGAGGTATCTGGCACTTTGCATATGTTTGCCTCATGGGCATTACTCTAGACCCGATCTGAATCAAACTAACACAGTAGTTATCTGTGTAGTTATCTCCGACGAGATTCAGTCAATCCCTCAGTAGATTCAGTCACTAATAGCTGAGTTATGGCCCTTGAATAATCAAATAGTAGTGTATAATGTATCCTCGTTACCAAAACAGCACTTTTATTTACCATCAGACCTTAACCTTACTTTGATAATACGATATTGGACAATTTCTTCAAACAGGTATATCCGATGGTATCAAGGTGAGTTATCTGCCCTTGAATGTGCAAGTAAATATTTTGACCTTGTTATCGCCATAGCACTTCCTTTTTTTATCCAGTCTTAATAAAAAAATACAGAATCTGTATTATAGCATATTGTTCTTCAGCCATGCATATCTATGATATTGAAGTGAGTTATATATGTCATTGAATTGGTGAAAATGACTAATTCTGTCCTGTTACTACTATAGCACTTCTTGATTTTTTTAGATCTCCAATCTTAACAAAACTTACCGAGCTTGTACATATGGATAAGATGTCAGTTGGTATAGACAATTGTTATGATTGGATTATTCGTGGCTTAGTTATCGGCCTTATGGCCTTTGAATTGACGAAATGTTCAGTATTTGATAATGTACACTGGGAACCTGGTGTCGTGGGTTCAAATGCAACTGGAGGCAAAAGAAACTCTCCTTTTTTATTATTGTCGTTTTTGTTTTTGTTTCCTCTAAGATACCTTGTCTTCAAATACCAGTCGGGCAGACTATGTTGTTTGCTGTTCTTGTGCATTTTTTTTTAACTTGTTTCATTGGTTTTGTGAATCATTAATTTATTGTGTATTTATTTTGCTCGAACTGTTATGGCCTATTTAGCAAGTAGAGCGATATAGCCATTCGTGGGCCTCTTGTTTCGCACGTGTATCTCATCATGATAGCAATACATAATGTTATGTCTGCTATGTTGGATTAAAAATAGTTTAATAATGTAACACATGTACAAAAGTATGAAGCAAAATAACTTCAATAAACTACTCCAACCTGTAACATCGGAATGGGCCAGTAAATGTCCACCAGTTGGTATTTGTTCTCTTGTCGATTTTCTGCACTGCTAACGTATGGCTTTAACACGTCTTTCAATGTCGTAGTGGCACCATTTTCATCCTCGTTCATGCTAATTGTTTTACAGTTGCCGTCTGCCATTTCTATTTTAAAGTACTTCTTTCCACAATTGTGCAGACGACAAATTGTGGATGTGGCGCAAAGCAAGGAACTTGGAAGTACATCTATACCCAAGAGAAGGTTCAGCAGACTGCTCTTTCCAGAGCTAGTCTGTCCTTGAATATAAACAAAACAGAAATAAAGATGATTTTGTAACTTGTAGACAATGTAATTGAAATAAGTAGTTCTGTATTAGTTGTATCAATGATGTATACTAACGTCACTGGTTTTAGATACGTAATATACAAAACATTGTTGCAGTTCGTTGTTGTTTTAAGAACAAAAGTAAAGACAAAACAAATAATTAATAGCATGATGTTGTAATATGTTTACTACATACAAAAGAGCCCCATCATTCGACACAAAGTTGATACCACCATCTTCCCATACAATTGTATTCTCATACAATTATTCTCATACAATTGTATGTCTAACAGTGATTTACATTTATTTATACAAAATCTCTCCACACCTCCCAATCCCAAATACAATATGCTAGAAAAAAATCCTGAATATTGGTATTATAAAACCAGTATGCGTTACACAAAACTATATAGACATGGGTTCGTAACACGTGCGGCGTCCCGTTTTCTGTGTGGCTTTATATGCTGTTTTTTTTGTTTTTTTGTATTTTATATACACGAGCATCTTTGTGTTATACTTATAGTGCCTATTAATGATGCCTTGTTGGTTAGGGAATAGTTCATGGCGGGATTTCTTTATTTGCACTGTCCCGTTTTATTCGGATGACAGTAGGGTACGTGTGAGGTTTGGTGCACCCTAGAACCTGGTTTAAACCCCCAGCGGCCTTTTTTTGCCACTGATCGTTCCAAGGCGGTAGCCCTATTGTCAACCCTTTTTGTATTTGTGACGTCATATGCCTTTATTCTTTGTTAACATTGTCATTCATGTTAGTCCTTTGGCGTGTTTTTTGGTTTACTGTATTCTGTGAAAGCTGCATTTCCTGTTCGACTTTTATACTATTTTTTCACATTTGCAAATCACAAATTAACAAGATTTTGAATAGTCACAAGCCAATTTTTTTTTAATTAAATGAAATAATTAATTATTGCTGCCAACCTGTATGGTTAATACAATATAGTTACATGCATGACTGATATAATTGCTAAGGTATAACAAACAAAATTACTCAAAATCAGACAGTGAAGGGTTTTAAAACGAGTATAAAAGTCGAACAGGAAATGCAGCTTTCACAGAACACAGCAAACCTAAAGGATGAAACTGGATCTATGAAAGTCCTACAATCCCCGTATGATGTAAAAATAAATTAAAATATTATTACCAACCTGCAACAACTATAGGACATTCATCATTAATAAGTTCATTATTGTAGCCTTTTAGAGTACCCTCATAATTGTCGTACATATCTTTCAAAACGTCTTTCAGGCTGTTGCCAATATCATCTTTTATGAACTTTTCGAGATCCTCATAGACGGCCGACAGCTCCAATTTCATTTCCTGGTCTCGGCTTAAGATGTCTTTCATCATCTGCTGACTCTTGAAAAAAGATACTTTAAGATTAAAAGCAGTCTCATTACGCTGTGATACTCTCCGCATCAATGCTTGTAGCATAGAGCATCGTAGCATGATAAAGGGTATGATTTTAATGAGATTGGATTACAATGAAAATGTTAAGGAGTATGTAATGGTTCTAATATGGTTCGATTGGATTTTATATTGGCCTTGCATTGTTTGTTTATAAATATGCCAATGATGTGTAATGAAGTAAAATAAAATAAACATTTACCTCTGTCGATACTTGGTTTCCTCCTTCACCGCCACATGTTGGTCTGGTAGGTGGTTGGGGTGTCGAAGAGGTCAGATGTTTTTTTATCAAATCTTTCAGCTCATCCAACGATTCGAGATCGTCGTAACATATTCCCTTGTCTTCCAGCCAGTCTATTGCCTCTTCGTATTCAAATTCATCAACATCCTGTATTGTCACCGCCATCTCAAACTGAAATTATTATTACTGCCATTTCTGATGTTAAAATGCCACACAGTTATTGTATACCTGCCACTTTTTACGGCATTTAACATCATATTTAACAGCATCAATATAATCGGTAATTTAATTTAACAATTAAAGATTCCAGGCGTATTACTTGCATTGTATAGGTTTGTAAATTCAAATAAATATAATAAATAAAATATGCTATGGCATGTTTTAGAGGCGGTTAGAGGTCACAGTTGTAACGCATTTTCAAGTTTAATCTAGTTGTATAGTAAATATTTTAAATAAAGTCTGTTGGGGCTCAAGGGATGACTTAATATTCACAAATCGAGGGCTCAGCGCAAAACTATTCTATCTCCTTCTTTATTCATACGTAGTTAGAATAGTTTTGCGCTGAGCCCTCGAAATATCTAGATATGTTTTATTCTAAATGGCATAAACATAATGAGTAAGCCTAAAATGACACGTTACACGGACATTCACTTTGCACAGTAATATATCCTATCCTATGTTACACAATATAGTTAATTTAAGCATTTTTGCCCGATTTCATTACAAAACTATGATGAATTCAAATTGCAGTGCTAACAACATATTTTGGTATAACATTTGTATTATGAATTTGTTTGTTTGTTTGTTTGTTTGTATGGTGTTTTACGTCATTTTCAAAACATGTAAGGTTATATATGACGGTCGATTTTTTTTGTGGTGGAGGCAGACCACCCACTTATCCTGGGTAAAACCAGTGCTGTACACCTCCTACCATCCGTAAGAATCGACACTTCCTCTCTTACAAGTCGAGCTCCCAGCGGGAATCGACACTTCCTCACTTACAAGTCGAGCTCCCAGTGGGATTCGACACTTCCTCTCTTACAAGTCGAGCTCCCAGTGGGATTCGACACTTCCTCACTTACAAGTCGAGCTCCCAGTGGGATTCGACACTTCCTCACTTACAAGTCGACCTCCCAGTAGGATTCGACACTTCCTCACTTACAAGTCGAGTTCCTAGTGGGATTCGACACTTCCTCACTTACAAGTCGATCTCCCAGTGGGAATCGACACTTCCTCACTTACAAGTCGATCTATCAGTGGGATTCGAACCCGCAGGTATCATGAATTGGAGCATTTAAAAAAAAGAAATCTTCAAGAAAAGCCTGATGTACCCCCGTTAAACCAAGAGCATCTCTTCACACCTTACATTATACTTAGTCTATTTGATTGAATGTGTACTTCATTCATTACATGTAAAATAATACTACTAATAATAAAAAATAATAATAATAATAATGAATAATAATAATAATGCCTTCTTTAATATGCTTTATAAATTACACTTCATAACTTTTAAAAAATAAAATGTTATCTCAAAGGCAGGTCACTCACATTAATGTATATTTGATCTATACAAGGAGCAGAACGTAGTATGCAAAAGTTGAATTGGGAGAGTCATTCCCAACACTACTTCGCAGCATTGCGGGATCCCGAAGAATGACGGGATTGGCCGAGTTTTCACGATTGAAGGAGAGTAGCGTGCACAGAAAGCAGCCATCACATAACCAAGTATTTAAAACGAAACATGTAAATACATTTCACAGTAATGTGTGAGACACCCCAAACATAAAAGGGCTGGCAGTAAGGGTACCGCCTTGGAAGGGTCAGTGGCAAAAGGGCTGCTGGGGTTTGGGGCTTTTTCCATGTTTGAACCCTTATCAAAATCTAAAATGAGAAAAATTATCCTATAAAAATCACAGCAACCAAACGCAATGGCATCGTAGATCCGCTCTGTACCACAAACAAAGAGCAAATTAAAAGGACACAACACAAAGACTGAAGACAGGGTTACCGACTTGGAACGGTAAGTAGGCAATATGACCCACTGTTCAGCTTAAAACGATTTTAATTGTACACAACCTCACTATTATCCTGTCGTCGGCACTCAAATTGACAAGACGGTGTAAATAAAAGTACATCCCATCAAAAAGAAATCTCTAACAATAAAATCCAGATCCAGAGTAATTAGGTAACTATACACGTATATGTTACTGTAAAGATATATTAAAAATAGGTAATTAGAAACACCTCATGGTGTATCCACACCCACAGCAGTTGCAGCCAAAGAGAAAACCAACCTAGGGTACATCCAGAAAAGATGACGGACGAAGGTCCATGCACTAACTTCCCTGTTAAGGGTGTCCGAAGGTGCAATCAAGGTGTTCCACGAGGTTGTCCGGTTATCGCACAAGAGGAGTGAAGCGTAGTAACTGACTATAGAGGGGTCAGTCAGGGGTCAGTCACTAAACATGAAGTGCGCTGTAATACGAATTTCCTGATTAATTGTGTAAAATGGTCAGGAAACCCGTCAGATACCTGTAACTTCCGAAGTTTATAGACCAAATTCTCCATAAAATAAAGGTAAACGTAATAATAACGCATACAGTGAGTTTACGAAAACATGATAGTTGTAGCAGACACATTGCAGTACATAAAGTGTTTTCCTGGGATACTTGCATAATGGCGATCAGTAAATAATTCTCCTTTCTGTTGGAAATAATGATGTTTTCATATTATACATTATAAATACGTTTGAGACATTTGTCAAGGATTGCCCTGTTAATTTTTTTTTATTTCAATTGTATTTTTCTTATATGGAATTGAATGCATGATTACACTAAAATAGATATGAAAATCGAAAGGAAAAATAGCATTCAAGGAAGACAGTCAACCACAAACACACACGGAAACAAAGAACATCTGTAAAGATGAATAAAAGGCCAAAAAAAGAAATCACAAACGCAAAAGGGTTGACAATAGGGCTACCATCTTGGAACGGTCAGTGGCAAAAAGGGCCGCTGGGGGTTTAAACCAGGTGCTAGGATGCACAAAACGTCACACTTAACCTACTGTCATCCCAATAAAACGGGACAGTGTAAATCCCCGCCATGAACTATTCTCTAAGCAACAAGGCAGCATTAATAGGCAATATAAGTAAAACACAAAGATGCTCGTGTCTATATAAATACAAAAAAACAATAGCACAGAAAGCCACAAAGAAGGTACTCAATGACTTGGCAGAAGCCAGAGCAACAAGAGAACAAACCACTGAGGGCACGACAAGACAAGATTACAGACAAACATCAAGCATCACCGCCCCTTTGGGCTTTAGGTAGACGTCATCATAGGGTCCACCAAACAAGCATGGAGTGCGTTACAAGATGATAGGATCATAACCTCTTTTGATAAACCTTTTAACAAGTTTAACAAAGATACATGTAGTATGAAAGTGATCATGACCAAGGATCTTACAAAGTTTATAAATCAAGTCACCATAGAAGTCAGGTTGTGATAGTCCTTGTCGCAGAAGAGTTTTTTAATTATTTTTATATTTGGAAAGAAGATCAGGGTTACGATAATAAAATGTTGCAAGGTTTTAAGAAGCTGTAGCCCTGATGGTGTAGGTTTTTAGTTATACAAAGATTACGAATATTAAAGTCCTCAACTCGAGTACAAGCTCTAGAAATATAGATATAAAAATCGAACAGGAAAATCAGCATTCAAGGACGACAGTCAACCATAAACACATGCAGATACAAAGAACACATTTAAAAATGAAAAACGAATAAGTTGAGACATATAAACCCCATAAGAGATGCTCGGGGAACATGCCCATCTAAATGGGGATAATTAACAATATCAAAATTAAAATCTTCTCTCTTGTCATATATTTTGCTCATTATTTCACCATTTTCAATGGAGAGATGTAAATCGAGAAAAGAAGCGTTAGTATCAGAAATGTTAGTTTGGTTAAGTTGAAGTTCTTTAGGGTATATATTATGAACCATAGTAGAAAAGAAAGGGTTGTCAATGTTCAATATGTCATCCAGATACCGAGAGGTGTCATTAAATGCTTCAATAACATCTGCCTGTGTATCTGGTTAAAGACTCAACATGAAATCTCTTTCATAGCAATATAAAAACAAATCTGCGACAAGCGGTGCACAGTTAGTACCGATAGGTGTTCAACAACCTGACGAAAATATTATCTAATAGGTAGATGAATGCTTCTCAAATTTCTTGGCAGGTAGTGTAATTATCTAAACTGCCGTTAGGAAAAACGCTTTAATATTATAATGCATTTTTTTCTCAAGGGAAAGTTTTTTGAATAAGAGCAATAAGCTTGTCTTTGATAATGAATAAATGAATGAATGAATGAATGAATGAATGAATGAATGAATGAATGAATGGTGTTTTACGGCACGTCGATACATACGTAAATAGGTCATATTGGGGGCAAAAACTGATGAAAGATGAAGAAATGAAGTAATAATTAAAAATTAATGTAAATTTATAAAGATAAAATTATTTACAAATAAGGGATATGGTAGTAATATAAACTATATATGTAAATCCACAAATGTTGACAAGGTGATGTGGTGAAGTTGTATATATTAGAGAAGTCATAAGTGCTTATAGATGAAACTTGACGTTTATTGCAAATTTTATCAAGAACGTCTCCTGAATTTGTAATAGACCAAAATAAATTAATCCCAGAGTTTTCATAAGTTTTAGCACAATATTGTTTAACGTGATCTTTAACGGCAGTAAGACTAGTTTGGCATCGCAATGTATATATTTCTAAACCGTGCAGTTATTCATGAGACAAGTCCTTTCTTAGAATGCACATATGAGCCGCATACTGTTTTGCAACACATCGGTAATTGTTCATGAGAATGTAAGTTATTCTTATTTAAAAATGGATATAGACAAGAATGACAACATTGTGTTTTTCTATTTCATATGCAGAATGGGCGTGTTAACACGTTAATGCAGCGCATTCCCCAGTTTAAAGTTCTATGGCCACGTTTTGTTTCATGAACATGTTTATGTTTATTTAAATCGAAATCAAAAACACAACAATATATTCTTACAATTCACACATTACATTATCTGTAAAAACCGAGGATAAGATTGTATATAATGACGTAGAAAAAATTTGAACTGGTAAATTAATCCCCAAGACCATGTATTGGTCAATTTTCGGGCAATTATCTCGCAACTGTTCAATTCTGATTAACTCTGTTTCCCTGTGAGTTCAAGCATGCAGTAAAATGTATCTACGTCATTTATTTTCATTATTTAAATGTGTTTCTTGATGGGACTATCAGGAAATGTTCATATGATGTTTTAAAAGTCTTAGTTGATAATACTACAAAAATCGAATGACCACAGAGCTTTAATTTAAGCTCGGTATAGGTCCTTTGTAAAGATAAAAAGGAAAAGAAAAAGAGCTAAAAGCGTACAAAAACAACCTGGGTTTTTACCACGTTGCTATCATAATGAAAGACGCATCTAATTGTCCCATAAAATATTTGTTATTGACTGTTAGTAGAAGATGTATGAATACAGAAACCTTTCAAATATATTTCCGCCAGGTATATTCCCTAATATTTAATAAATATCGAATGTCAGGGTTTCTGTTGTGTTTTAATGGTATCTTTGGGCTTTTGTTGTGTTTTAATGGTTAATAAACAAATCTATGCTAGTAAGAAATAACATCCTGTCAATGGCAAATAGACAAAAGCAGCATTTAACTGAACGGACAAACTATAAATAGACAAAGACATTTTAATAATAAAAAATACACCGAAAACTAATATGTTTTAAAAGATAATCTATTGCATGCAACATGTATATGCCAAAGGATATGCCTACCTTTTTTTCCGGATATCCAAATTCCCAACATATACAGAACCAACATGGCCCATGGGCATTCACTTGCCTTATAGACAACCTATAAACGACTTTGTTTTACTAAGTAGTAGACATGGGACATGCCTCACTCAAGGTCCTCATAGCGTGTTAACGGAAAAGAAAAATGATTCAACCCTCAGTGTGAACTAATATACGAATATGCAATATCATCCTTAAGACAAAACTATTTTATGTGTCTCCATGTACCTGTTTACAGTGGCGACCCTTCAGTAATACGATATGACAATAAAAATAGCAACGTTGCAAACGAATAAGTGGAGTAGTCATCTACACACTTTGAACTTGATAAAAATAAGACTGAATCAACAAAGCGTTGTGATAAAACAAATGACGTAATAACAAATCAAAATCAATTATTGAATTCAGGAAGTAAAATAAAAGATAGTGATCACTTGTATCACTATTGGCGGTCGTTTCAAAATCTAATGATTGAACGGCTTTACATTGAACTTCGTGTATGTAGGTATCTATGAATGTGTGTGTGTGTGTGTGTGTGCGTGCGGTGCGTGTGTGCGTGCGTGCGTCACACGATTTCAGTCATATCACGACGTTGTCCACTTGTAGCAGTGAGCTCAATGCTCAACTTTATAGCTCTGCCACACTGGAATACCACGCCGTAGACACATGACATGATTCACAACCCTTTCACCTTATACCGACACCAGGTCGACTAGTCCTAGAACTATACTTTATATGCTGTAAGGGAGCTACTAGTACCATTTTTATGAAGTATTTGGCTCTGATTGGCAATTGAACACACATCCTCCCGCATGCGAGGTGTGAATGGTACAACTACTAGTGTGAGTGGGTATGGCGGTGGAAAGGAATAGACCATAAAAAGGTATCAGAGATTTTACATGTAGTAGGCGTATAACGTCAGTAATCAGTGCAGTGTAAACATTATGCATTATGTGTCCTTCCGCGATTAAATAATGTAAACATATTCATTGTATAGTATTTATTTAATTCTTCCTCGTTTCAGTTTTAGCCTATGAATTATTGATCAACTTGCAAAAATAAAAATACAAAGGCAAGTATTTATCAAACATTACAATTAGCACATCGATGTCTGTTCAGTACCATTTTGACTTTAAACATGTTTACATATAATTAAATCAAAGTGAAAAACATTTGGTGTTAATAATTTTTCAACGTTATTCTACTAAAAGTTTACATATATTACTGGTGCAATATAAAAAAGTTTACATATATTACTGGTGCAATATAATAAAGTTTACATATATTACTGGTGCAATATAATAAAGTTTACATATATTACTGGTGCAATATAATAAAGTTTACATATATTACTGGTGCAATATAATAAGGTTTACATATATTACTGGTGCAATATAATAAACAATAAGTTATATGCAAAAACAGCAGTCTGCACTTTCTGGTCGTTAGTTGTAAAGGGACACACGACCATCTGCAAGACCTAATGACTTTAATGTCACATATATAAAAGCTTCGAGTCGATTTGTGGACTTCGAACAGTGTCTATCAAACCGAGACTGCAATTGTTTTTGTATTAATCCTGTTCGACGATTTCTCTTTTCATACTGTTTTATCTCCATTTGTAAGCGTTGTACAACTCAAGCGCTACCTCACCAGGGCAACCGTTTAAATGAACTTCGAGCTTTGCAAAAGTGTATTATCTGCTCTACTTTTAAAATATAAAGGTAATTAAATATCTCTTATGCGACAGGAACTATCACAATCTGACTTATATGTTGACGTGAACAAACTTCGCATGGTCACTTTCATAGACTCTTTATCAAGCTTATAAGAAAATTAATCAAAAAAGCTTCTGAACCTAAAATCTTGCAACGCCCAGCACGTTTAGTGGTTACAGTTCACCATTATGATTTCCTCTGACCCGACAGATTGTGGACCCTTTGATTGCTAAAAAGGATAGTAGCATGTAATATTTGTCTTAGTTTAGACATGTTTCGTTTACATAGATTGTAACGAAAGCTCTTTGAACTTATTTTAATCACTGTCGGTGTCTTCCTGGGTAGAACCAGTACTAAGCAAATGCAGATAACGTTTCTTGCTCAGAGACACAACACATGTGGTCATGGCGGGGATCGAACCCACGATCATTCGTGTTGTATGTTTGAATGCTTGTTTCTGGATCCTTGTATGTGTTGTATGTGTTTCTGGATCCTTGTATGTGTTGTATGTTTGAATGCTTGTTTCTGGATCCTTGTATGTGTTGTATGTTTGAATGCTTGTTTCTGGATCCCTGTATGTGTTGTATGTTTGAATGCTTGTTTCTGGATCCTTGTATGTGTTGTATGTCTGAATGCTTCTTTCTGGATCCTTGTATGTGTTGTATGTCTGAATGCTTGTTTCTGGATCCTTGTATGTGTTGTGTACAATGGGTACAATAGTATACTTCATGTGCACTGTCTCCAATAGTATTTATCATGTGAAATGTCTCCAATAGTATACATCATGCGCAATGTCTACAATAGTATACATCATGTGCATCGTCTACAATAGTATTCATCATGTGCCATGTCTCCAATAGTATACATCATGTGCAATGTCTCCAATAGTATCCATCATGTGCAATGTCTCCAATAATATTCATCATGTGCAGTCTCTCCAATAGTATTCATCATGTGCAATGTCTCCAATAGTATCCATCATGTGCCATGTCTCCAATAGTATACATCATGTGCAATGTCTCCAATAGTATCCATCATGTGCAGTGTCTCCAATAATATCCATCATGTGCAATGTCTCCAATAGTATACATCAGGTACAGTGTCTACAATAGTATTCATCACGTACGTCTACAATAGTATACATCACGTACAGTGTCTCCAGTAGTATACATCATCTACAGTGTCTACAATAGTATACATCACGTACAGTGTCTCCAGTAGTATTCATCATGTACAATGTCTACAGCAGTATACATCATGTAAAATGTCTACAGTAGTATTCATCATGTACAATGTCTCCAATAGAATACATCATGTAAAATGTCTACAATAGTATACATCATGTAAAATGTCTACAATAGTATACATCATGTGCAATGTCTCCAATAGTATAGATCATGTGCAATGTCTACAATAGTATACATCATGTGCAATGTCTACAATAGTATTCATCATGTACAATGTCTACAATAGTATACATCATGAACAATGTCTACAATAGTATACATCATGTACAATGTCTACAATAGTGTTCACTGTTTACAATAGTATACATCAGGTAATTCATCATGTACAATGTCTACAATAGTATACATCATGTTCAAGGTCTCCCTTAGTATTCATTATGTACACTTTCTACAATAGTGTTCATCATGTACAATGTCTACAATAGAATACATCATGCGCAATGTCTCCAATAGTATAGATCATGTGCAATGTCTACAATAGTATACATCATGTGCAATGTCTACAATAGTAATCATCATGTACAATGTATACAATAGTATACATCATGAACAATGTTTACAATAGTATACATCATGTACAATGTCTACAATAGTGTTCATCATGTACAATGTTTACAATAGTATACATCAGGTAATTCATCATGTACAATGTCTACAATAGTATACATCATGTACAAGGTCTCGCTTAGTGTTCATTATGTACAATTTCTACAATAGTATACATCATGTACTATGTCTACAATAGTATACATCATGTACAATGTCTACAATAGCATACATCATGTACAATGTCTACAATAGCATACATCATGTAAAATGTCTACAATAGTATTCATCATGTACAATGTCTACAACAGTATCATCATGTAAGATGTCTATAATAGTATACATCATGTACAGTGTCTCAAATACTATAATCATGTACAGTGTATACAGAAGTATACATCATGTGCAATTTCTACAATAGTATACATCATGTACAATGTCTACAATAGTATCATCATGTAAGATGTATATAATAGTATACATCATGTACAGTGTATACAGTAGTATACATCATGTGCAATGTCTACAATAGTATACATCTTGTGCAATATCTACAATAGTATTCATCACGTACAATGTCTACAATAGTATAGATCATGTGCAATGTCTCCAATAGTATTCATCATGTGAAATGTCTACAATAGTATACATCATGTACAATGTCTACAATAGTATTCATCATGTACAATGTCGCCAATAGTATTCATCATGTGAAATGTCTCCAATAGTACACATCATGTACAATGTCTACAATAGTATTCATCATGTGCAATGTCTCCAATAGTATTCATCATGTGAAATGTCTCCAATAATATACATCATGTACAATGTCTACAATAGTATACTTCATGTGCACTGTCTCCAATAGTATTCATCATGTGCAATGTCTCCAATAGTATACATCATGTACAATGTCTACAATAGTATATATCATGTGCAATGTCTACAACAGTATACATCATGTGCAATGTCTACAATAGTATTCATCATGTGCAATGTCTCCAATAGTATTCATCATGTGCAATGTCTCAAATAGTATACATCATGTACAGTGTCTACAATAGTATTCATCATGTACAATGTCTACAATAGTATACATCATTTGCACTCTCTACAATAGTATACATCGTGTACAATATCAACAATAGTATACATCATGTGCACTGTCTACAATAGTATACATCATGTACAATGTCTACAATAGTATTCATCTTGTGCAATGTCTCCAATAGTATACATCTTGTGCAATGTCTCCAATAGTATACATCATGTGCAATGTCTCCAATAGTATTCATCATGTGCAATGTCTCCAATAGTATACATCATGTACAATGTCTACAATAGTATATATCATGTGCAATGTCTACAACAGTATACATCATGTGCAATGTCTACAATAGTATTCATCATGTGCAATGTCTCCAATAGTATTCATCATGTGCAATGTCTCAAATAGTATACATCATGTACAGTGTCTACAATAGTATTCATCATGTACAATGTCTCCAATAGTATACATCATGTGCAATGTCTCCAACAGTATTCATCATGTGAAATGTCTCCAATAGTATACATCATGTACAATGTCTACAACAGTATTCATCTTGTGCAATGTCTCCAATAGTATACATCTTGTGCAATGTCTACAATAGTATACATCATGTGCACTCTCTACAATAGTATACATCATGTACAATGTCTACAATAGTATACATCAATTGCACTCTCTACACTAGTATACATCGTGTACAATATCAACAATAGTATACATCTTGTGCAATGTCTCCAATAGTATACATCATGTACAATGTCTACAATAGTATACATCATTTGCACTCTCTACAATAGTATACATCGTGTACAATATCAACAATAGTATACATCATGTGCACTGTCTACAATAGTATACATCATGTACAATGTCTACAATAGTATTCATCTTGTGCAATGTCTCCAATAGTATACATCTTGTGCAATGTCTCCAATAGTATACATCATGTGCAATGTATCCAATAGTATACATCATGTACAATGTGTCCAATAGTATACATCATGTACAATGTCTCCAATAGTATTCACCATGTGCAGTTTCCCAATAGTATACATCACGTGCAATGTCTACAATAGTATGTGCAATGTCTCCAATAGTATTCATCATGTACAATGTCTACAGCAGTATACATCATGTAAAATGTCTACAGTAGTATTCATCATGTACAATGTCTCCAATAGAATACATCATGTAAAATGTCTACAATAGTATACATCATGTAAAATGTCTACAATAGTATACATCATGTGCAATGTCTCCAATAGTATAGATCATGTGCAATGTCTACAATAGTATACATCATGTGCAATGTCTACAATAGTATTCATCATGTACAATGTCTACAATAGTATACATCATGAACAATGTCTACAAAAGTATACATCATGTACAATGTCTACAATAGTGTTCACTGTTTACAATAGTATACATCAGGTAATTCATCATGTACAATGTCTACAATAGTATACATCATGTTCAAGGTCTCCCTTAGTATTCATTATGTACACTTTCTACAATAGTGTTCATCATGTACAATGTCTACAATAGAATACATCATGCGCAATGTCTCCAATAGTATAGATCATGTGCAATGTCTACAATAGTATACATCATGTGCAATGTCTACAATAGTAATCATCATGTACAATGTATACAATAGTATACATCATGAACAATGTTTACAATAGTATACATCATGTACAATGTCTACAATAGTGTTCATCATGTACAATGTTTACAATAGTATACATCAGGTAATTCATCATGTACAATGTCTACAATAGTATACATCATGTACAAGGTCTCGCTTAGTATTCATTATGTACAATTTCTACAATAGTATACATCATGTACTATGTCTACAATAGTATACATCATGTACAATGTCTACAATAGCATACATCATGTACAATGTCTACAATAGCATACATCATGTAAAATGTCTACAATAGTATTCATCATGTACAATGTCTACAACAGTATCATCATGTAAGATGTCTATAATAGTATACATCATGTACAGTGTCTCAAATACTATAATCATGTACAGTGTATACAGTAGTATACATCATGTGCAATGTCTACAATAGTATACATCATGTACAATGTCTACAATAGTATCATCATGTAAGATGTATATAATAGTATACATCATGTACAGTGTATACAGTAGTATACATCATGTGCAATGTCTACAACAGTATACATCATGTGCAATGTCTACAATAGTATTCATCATGTGCAATGTCTCCAATAGTATTCATCATGTGCAATGTCTCAAATAGTATACATCATGTACAGTGTCTACAATAGTATTCATCATGTACAATGTCTACAATAGTATACATCATTTGCACTCTCTACAACAGTATACATCGTGTACAATATCAACAATAGTATACATCATGTGCACTGTCTACAATAGTATATATCATGTACAATGTCTACAATAGTATTCATCTTGTGCAATGTCTCCAATAGTATACATCTTGTGCAATGTCTCCAATAGTATACATCATGTGCAATGTCTCCAATAGTATTCATCATGTGCAATGTCTCCAATAGTATACATCATGTACAATGTCTACAATAGTATATATCATGTGCAATGTCTACAACAGTATACATCATGTGCAATGTCTACAATAGTATTCATCATGTGCAATGTCTCCAATAGTATTCATCATGTGCAATGTCTCAAATAGTATACATCATGTACAGTGTCTACAATAGTATTCATCATGTACAATGTCTACAATAGTATACATCATTTGCACTCTCTACAATAGTATACATCGTGTACAATATCAACAATAGTATACATCATGTGCACTGTCTACAATAGTATATATCATGTACAATGTCTACAATAGTATTCATCTTGTGCAATGTCTCCAATAGTATACATCTTGTGCAATGTCTCCAATAGTATACATCATGTGCAATGTCTCCAATAGTATTCATCATGTGCAATGTCTCCAATAGTATACATCATGTACAATGTCTACAATAGTATATATCATGTGCAATGTCTACAACAGTATACATCATGTGCAATGTCTACAAAAGTATTCATCATGTGCAATGTCTCCAATAGTATTCATCATGTGCAATGTCTCAAATAGTATACATCATGTACAGTGTCTACAATAGTATTCATCATGTACAATGTCTCCAATAGTATACATCATGTGCAATGTCTCCAACAGTATTCATCATGTGAAATGTCTCCAATAGTATACATCATGTACAATGTCTACAACAGTATTCATCTTGTGCAATATCTCCAATAGTATACATCTTGTGCAATGTCTACAATAGTATACATCATGTGCACTCTCTACAACAGTATACATCATGTACAATGTCTACAATAGTATACATCAATTGCACTCTCTACAATAGTATACATCGTGTACAATATCAACAATAGTATACATCTTGTGCAATGTCTCCAATAGTATACATCATGTACAATGTCTACAATAGTATACATCATTTGCACTCTCTACAATAGTATACATCGTGTACAATATCAACAATAGTATACATCATGTGCACTGTCTACAATAGTATACATCATGTACAATGTCTACAATAGTATTCATCTTGTGCAATGTCTCCAATAGTATACATATTGTGCAATGTCTCCAATAGTATACATCATGTGCAATGTATCCAATAGTATACATCATGTACAATGTGTCCAATAGTATACATCATGTACAATGTCTCCAATAGTATTCACCATGTGCAGTGTCCCAATAGTATACATCACGTGCAATGTCTACAATAGTATGTGCAATGTCTCCAATAGTATTCATCATGTGCAATGTCTCCAATAGTATACATCACGTACAGTGTATACAATAGTATTCATCATGTACAGTGTCTCCAATAGTATTCATCATGTACAAATCTTGTAAAATCTACAATAGTATTCATCATGTACAATGTCTCCAATAGTATTCATCATGTACAATGCCTACAATAGTATACATTTTGTAAAATGTCTACAATAGTATTCATCATGTACAATGTCTCCAATAGTATATATCATGCACAATGTATACAATAGTATACATCATGTACAGTGTCTACAATAGTATTCATCATGTACAATGTCTACAATAGTATACATCATGTGCAGTGTCTCCAATAGTATTCATCATGTGCAGTGTCTCCAATAGTATACATCATGTGCAATGTCTACAATAGTATGTGCAATGTCTCAAATAGTATTCATCATGTGCAATGTCTCCAATAATATTCATCAAGTACAGTGTCTCCAATAGTATACATCATGTACAGTGTCTACAATAGTATACATCACGTACAGTGTCTAGAATAGTATACATCACGTACAGTGTCTACAATAGTATACATCACGTACAGTGTCTAGAATAGTATACATCACGTACAGTGTCTACAATAGTATACATCACGTACATTGTCTACAATAGTATTCATCACGTACAGTGTCTACAATAGTATACACCACGTACAGTGTCTACAATAGTATTCATCATGTACAGTGTCTCCAATAGTATTCATCATGTGCAATGTCTCCAATAATATTCATCAAGTACAGTGTCTCCAATAGTATACATCATGTACAGTGTCTTCAATAGTATACATCATGTACAGTGTCTACAATAGTATACATCACGTACAGTGTCTACAATAGTATACATCACGTACAGTGTCTAAAATAGTATTCATCACGTACAGTGTCTACAATAGTATTCATCACGTACAGTGTCTACAATAGTATACATCACGTACAGTGTCTACAATAGTATTCATAATGTACAGTGTCTCCAATAGTATTCATCACGTACAGTGTCTCCAATAGTGTACATCACGTACAGTGTCTACAACAGTAATCATCAGGTACAGTGTCTCCAATAGTATTCATCAGGTACAGTGTCTCCAATAGTATTCATCACGTACAGTGTCTACCATAGTATTCATCATGTACAGTGTCTACCATAGTATTCATCATGTACAAGGTCTCCAATAGTATACATCATGTACAATGTCTACAATAGTATACATCATGTACAAGGTCTCCAATAGTATACATCATGTACAATGTCTACAATAGTATACATCATGTACAATGTCTACAATAGTATTCATCACGTACAGTGTCTACAATAGTATTCATCACGTACAGTGTCTACCATAGTATTCATCATGTACAAGGTCTCCAATAGTATACATCATGTACAATGTCTACAATAGTATTCATCACGTACAGTGTCTACAATAATATTCATCACGTACAATGTCTACAATAGTATACATCACGTACAGTGTCTACAATAGTATTCATCACGTACAGTGTCTACATTAGTATTCATCATGTACTGTGTCTACAATAGTATACATCACGTACAGTGTCTACAATAGTATACATCATGTACAGTGTCTACAATAGTCATCATGTACAATGTCTACAGTAGTATTCATCAGGTACAGTGTCTACAATAGTATTCATCACGTACAAGGTCTACAATAGTATTCATCATGTACAAGGTCTACAATAGTATACATCGTGTACAATGTCTACAATAGTATTCATCATGTACAATGTCTACAATAGTGTTCATCATGTAAAATGTCTACAATTGTATTCATCATGTACAATGTCTACAATAGTATTCATCATGTACAATGTCTCCAATAGTAAACATCATGTACAATGTCTACAATAGTATTCATCATGTACAATGTCTCCAATAGTAAACATCATGTACAATGTCTACAATAGTATTCATCATGTAAAATGTCTACAATTGTATTCATCATGTACAATATCTACAATAGAATACATCATGTACAATGTCTACAATAGTGACAATACCAAATGTGTCGATTTTGGAGTAGCGTGTGTCAGCTCCTCGAATCGAACAAAGCTGTGACAAAAGTTTCATTAATAGCTAAAAGGTATAGTGAAGTTGATCACCCCAAGTGTTTGTGTCTGTAATTGCTTCCGGTTTTTAATCGACAAAAGTGAGGGAAAAAAAGACGGAAATGCCTACTTTTCCTATCTGGGAAATACCGCCATATGGTTTCCGTCTCGCGTGAAGTGTAAACCGTATATCAAAGAGGCCCACCCAGGGATTTTGGGGGTCTTGGGAACACGGCCGATTACTTTTAGGGATCTGGAGAACATTGTCAATTACTTTAAGGGATCCAGGGATCAAATGCCTACTTTTAGGGATCTAGGGAACAGTGTCCTAAAGGGAAACAAATGAAAAAGTACCAAATTGTACGTATAATTGCTATAATTTACTTTTAAAACATGACATTTGGACTGCTGATCACTGGTGACTGCTATCAGTATTACCTTTTATGACGGTTTTTAGTTGTTCCTATCGCTCAACTGGACGCTCTAACTTCCGAAAATATCAAATGTCCTGTTCAACTGAAAGCATTTGCACGGCGATGAACATTTGCCATGTTTGTCCATTTTAGAGCAACTGATCACAGATCAGCAGAGCTTATGCCGTGATGCGTGGTTCGTCTGTCTGTCCGTCCGTCCGTCCAGTTTCGTTTTTGCGGCGACAACTCCTCTAACTAAATGGATTTTCATGAAACTTTACAGAAATTTTGCCCATAAGGTATTGTTGATCCCTAACAAAAAATCAGGTTGATGTGAAATCCAAGATGACCACCAAAGTAAAAAAAGATTTTTAAAAAAGAAGTTCGAAGCGACTTCTCCTCCGAAACTATAAGTATTGTTGTGGCGACTACTCCTCTAAAACTATTGGATGGATTTTCATGAAACTTTACTGAAATGTTGCTCATACGGTCTAGTTGATCCTACAAACAAGAAAAATTCAGGTTGATATGAAATCCAAGATGGCTACCAAAGCTGAAAATATATTTTAAAAATATACTTTTGTGACGATTGCTTTTCAAAAACCATCAGGGTATTGATTTGGAACTTTACCAATTTGACTAGTATGACATAGTGTTGGTCCGAAACAAAATTAATTTTAATTCGATATTAAACATGGCTGTCAGTAGAGGTCTCACACCTCTATTATCTCCCCTGAAAGCTCACGGGCCTATAGACAAAAGGAAAACAGAAAATAATTCTATTTTTTCTCAATTTTAGGCAATTTTTAATTTGAAAAATAGGTTTTTCTTTGCTTTAGCATACATCTGCAGTGTAAAAGACAGATGATACAGAAAATCCCATGTTGATATGAGGTTTCATTCAAATTTCAGAATTGTTTGACCGAAGCACCGCATATTCAGCTAGATAGTGTATGAATTTTGTATTTTCCATAGGGTTCACAAAACATGAGCGAGAAAAAAAAAAACCTGGCTAACTTATGTATTTTATCGTTTTAAACTAGAAATAGTTATTGTCCATGGGACAAAAACGTATGGCTCCCCCACTAGCCCGAACAGGCATAATTGACGACTCTAGGTCCAACCGTCCTCTATTGATCTGAGATCGTTTTGATACTCAATATCCCTGTGACTGTATATACTATCTGTATCAGTAAGGCCACATAAAAATATGTGTGGTTCAGGTAGCCCGACCGACCCTATTTTTTTATCATGTGCAATGTCTACAATAGTATACATCATGTGCAATGTCTCCTATAGTATGTGCAATGTCTCCAATAGTAAAAATTAAACAAAACAAAATCAATAGGGGTCATCTACTGGCCATGACCAACCATCCTCCAAGTTTGAGGACCTAGGTCCAACCATTCTCTAGTTATTGATCGGACATCGTTTTGATAGTCAATGTCACCGCAACCTTGACCTTTGATCTAGTGACCCCAAAATCAATAGGGGTCGTCTACTTGTCATGACCAACCATCCTTCCAAGTTTGAGGACCCTAGGTCCAACCATTCTCTAGTTATTGATCGGACATCGTTTTGATAGTCAATGTCACCGCAACCTTGACCTAGTGACCCCAAAATCAATAGGGGTCATCTACTTGTCATGACCAACCATCCTTCCAAGTTTGAGGACCCTAGGTCCAACCATTCTCTAGTTATTGATCGGACATAGTTTTGATAGTCAATGTCACCGCAGCCTTGACCTTTGACCTAGTGACCCCAAAATCAATAGGGGTCATCTACTTGTCATGACCAACCATCCTTCCAAGTTTGAGGACCCTAGGTCCAAACATTCTCTAGTTATTGATCGGACATCGTTTTGATAGTCAATGTCACCGCAACCTTGACCTTTGACCTACTGACCCCAAAATCAATAGGGGTCATCTACTTGTCATGACCAACCATCCTTCAAGTTTGAGGATCCTAGGTCCAACCATTCTCTAGTTATTGATCGGACATCGTTTTGATAGTCAATATCACCGCAACCTTGACCTTTGACCTAGTGACCCCAAAATCAATAGGGGTCATCTACTTGTCATGGCCAACCATCCTGCCAAGTTTGAGGACCCTAGGTCCAACCATTCTCTAGTTATTGATCGGTTTGTGACACAGACCTACAGACAGACAGACAGACAGATAGAAAGCACAAAATCAATATGGCTCCCCTACCACACTTTGTTTGGGGGAGCCATAATTACTGGTCTTGGCTATACTGAAGATGTTAAACCAACAACAATGTCTGCTGCCCTGCTTTGAAGCTCAGATGTTGGAAAAGGCTATACACTAACCCTATGTGAAAATTAATTGAGGTGTGAGACCTAGACATTCTTTTGACGGATTTTTTATAAAACTTTACATGAAAGTTGCTCTTAATTTCTAGTTTGAAGTGCTAAGTATCTTTGTTTACTTAGACAAAACTTTTGGGAATATTCCTCTGAAACTATTTGATGGATTTTCATGAAACTTTACGTGAATGTTGCTTTTGATGTCTAGTTGATCCTAAGTAAAAAATCAGGTCTACCGGGAATTCAAGATGGCCACCATAGCTAAAAATATGTTTTAAATATAGAAGTTTGTGGCGACTAGTACTTTTTAAAAAACACAAGTGGTATTGATTTTGAACCTATACCAAAATGACTGACGTAACATGTAGTTGGACCTAAACAAAATTCATTTTGATTTTAGGTCAAACATGGCCTCCAATGGCCATATTTGCCGGGAATTCAAGATGGCCACCATAGCTAAAAAATATTTTTTAAATATAGAAGTTTGTGGCGACTAGTACTTTTCAAAAACCACAAGTGGTATTGATTTTGTACCTATACCAAAATGACTGACGTAACATATAGTTTGATCTAAACAATATTCATTTTGATTCTATGTCAAACATGGCCGCCAGCGGACAACTTTGTTTATAGTTATATATAGGAACAACCTGTGGCGACTACTCCTCTGAAACTACTTGACAGATGTTCATTTAACTTTATAGGAATGTTGCTCTTGATGTCTAGTTGGTTCTAAGTAAATATCAAATTGGCTGAAACTTTAAGATGGCCACCACAGCTAAAAAAATATATTTTAAAAATACAATTTTGTGGCGACTACTGCATTTATTTTATTTAACATCAAACATGGCCACCAGCAGCCATCTTTGTTTATACATCGTTACATAGAGAAAACTTGTGGCAACTACTCCTCTGACACAACTTGAAGGATTTTCAAGAAACTTTACAGGAACGTTACTCCTGTTACAAAAATGACAGTTTGAGAAATATTGAAATTAAAATGTATTTACTCTGACAGAAAAGGATTGTTTAATGATTAACTTCAAATAATGACAAGCATATAAAAGGTTATGATATCTTTCCAATGCTTAGCTTTTTAGATATATTCAGGAGACCGTTTCAAGGTCATGGACCTCTTGTTTCATCATCAATTGTTTTGTGAAAATGTAAAACAATAAAAAAAAAGTGGAGCCAAATATGTCAATACGAACATTTTGAACGTTATAACTGTACCTGTCACTGTGGCTATATAAAAAATGGTTAAGAAAACCCACAGAACGCTAGTGTTTTTTATTATGATGTGTACGAAGTTAAAGCAGTCCAGAGAAGACTACATTATACGTTTTACATCAGGGTTATTCATAGGGGTCCGGCTCATGTGATTTGTCGCTAAATACCAGTTGAAATCGAACACAAGTATGATTATCCTACATGAGTTAGGAAGACATCGGGGTCCACCATATTCTTCTTTCTTACCACTAAGTTCTATTCTATGATATGGCTGCTGTACTCATGATTATCCTACATGAGTTAGGAAGACATCGGGGTCCACCATGTTCTTCTTTCCTACCACTAAGTTCTATTCTATGATATGGCTGCTGGACTCATGATTATCCTACATGAGTTAGGAAGACATCGGAGTCCACCATGTTCTTCTTTCCTACCACTCAGGTCTATTCTATGATATGGCTGCTGGACTCATGATTATCCTACATGAGTTAGGAAGACATCGGAGTCCACCATGTTCTTCTTTCCTACCACTCAGGTCTATTCTATGATATGGCTGCTGGACTCATATGTCTTCCTAACTCATGTAGGATAATTTTGTTCGATTTGGGGATCTAGGGAACAGTGTAAATAATTTTAGGGATCTAGGGAACATGGGGAAAATACTTTTGGGGAACTTTGGCAAATGCTTTTGGGGATCTGGGTAACAATGGCCATTACTTTAAGAGATCTGGGGAACATGATCCCCAACCCGCCCCGCACTGGGAGGGTCTAATCAAATCGTATTAAAATAAAAAATGGGAGCCAAAATATACTAAATGGGTAAAAAGGTCAAGTGAGAAATGACTGAGTACCGTAGCATGGTCGGTGTCATTTCCTTTGATGAATGCATAGCATTAAATCGTTTAATTTAGTGTAACTAAAGAGGCGTGGCTACAAGTAATAGATAGAGCATGGTCTCATTGAGTTGGTTAATTTAAACATCGAGATGGGCTACGCCTTTCGAGGTACGCCCATCGAGGTGTTTAAATTAACCAACGAGTTTTGTAGCATGTCCATTTCAGTTTTGAAGCATGTCCATTTCAGCTCCCTGCCATACTCTAACTTCCAATAATTGTTAGTTGTAGTACACCATTTATTCTGACAGGTGTTATTTTCAATTAAGCGATTTACACCTGTGCTATTACAAAGAGAATTTTCAGTGACCATGCTACATAATATGCTACGCCCATCTCGATGCTTAAATAAGCTAACTCGCTGAGACCAGATTCTATCTATTACTGAGGGTCTCCCATGGGATTTTGGGGAACAAGGAACATGGCCATTTATTTTTTGGGAACATTGTTATTTTCAGGGAACAAGGGCACGTTAGCATACTTTTAGGGAACTGGGGACCTTTTACAGGAAATAAAAAAATAATATCTAGTTTTAATGTTAAAAACACACACATAGAACGTTCACAAAGTGTTACGTGATGACAGTGTTTTGCTGTTACTGCAATAACTTGGTGTTATTGCATAAAGAATGGAATAAAATGCATCAAAGCTTCAGTAACGTGTAAGACTCAAGATTCAGAATCAAGGGGGGAGGGGTGGGGGGGGGGGGGGCGGTTATAACAAATCGAAACGAATGTGTCAGGGTACACACTTTGGCTGTTTTACAAGACAGATTAGTATTTAATGGCACAGATGACTATTCAAATAAGTTGCTCAATCCTACAACAGCAGAATGCAGCCACTATATTGGAAATGGGAGAGGTCAAAGAGATGGAAAGGATGCCCAATTTTCCCTACCTTCAGGACTATGTGAAGATAGAAAAACACTGTTCGTTGTAGATACTGCTACTGGTGCCCTCAGAAAGATAAGCGGTGTTAGTGGACTTGTTTTTTATCCGAACAATCTCCGAAAGTTTATTGACATTTGATCTCTACTCAGAAAAACAGAAACCATTGTATATTAATTAGTCTAAATACAGCTATTGGAAGATTGCAGGAGGTAAATGACTTTCACTGTCAGTGCGTTGACAATGTGAAAACATAAATTGAAACAACAGCGTCAACGCAAGGTCCTCAGGGAACTGTATCAACTGGTGTAAGTGATGACGAAACACGTATTTTAGACTCGCTGTGTGACATCGAAAGCTTATTTTCCCGTGCCAATGTATCACCTAGACTGTTGGAAATATTCTGAATGAAGTGCTTGTTAACATTAGTGGTAGAGAAAATTTGTTTTCAGAGATGAGAGCTGGGTCTTCAGACATGCCAATGCAGCTTGAGTTCGACTATAGATTTTGTAGAGCAATTAAGGAGCATTTAAAGCAAAGGTGCAAAACACAATTCTGCTACTTCACAAGTTCGAAGTCATATTATCCCAAATTGATGTCCGAGGTCAAGTATGTGTATCTGCCCAAAATGTACGCTCCTAAATCTGTGCATCTGACCAAAGAACAGAAACAAGAGACGAGAGACTGGAGAGCAACATATGGTCAAGCAGTTCCACAAAAAACGGCAAGAAGTATGAGTGTGAAAGACAATCCAGGAACACTGCCAATTAATGTGTAAGCTTCAGAACTAACCAGGTGTAAACCAGATGACTTCAGAAAAGTGGGAGAAGTATAACAAATTCAAGCTAAACAATTACCTGAGGTGTATGATGCAGGCGACTTAATATTTTTGAATATATTGAACAGAGTAGGAATCATTATGCGCAAAGAAAGTGTTACATTGGGTATGAATAGGATAAAAAGCATAAGGTACCCTCAAGTCCCATTCAATCCGTAGTAATTTATGGAAGTCGATGAAGTGGTTGTTTATATAAAAGATAAATGGAAGCTTGAAAAAATGTGCTGTACACAAAAATCAACACAAAAATCAAATTGCGCTAGAAGATGACGAGTTTATTATGACAGTTACTTTAGCAGAGGCAAGAGAGTGGGTTGATGAAAATGCCATCAAAAAGTCAACAAGAGGACAGAAGGGGAGAGTAATGGAAGATGTGTTCTACTTAGTATGATGAATAAATGCCAAGTAAGATCAAATATATAAATCGTTCAAAATACTGTTGTGCTCAGTACTTATTAACATTGATGAGAAAATATGATAAACACACGTTCAGAACAAATTTATGTGAAAACAATAAAAAAAAAAGTAGATCACTTAAGTTATTGTGCTCAAAACTGTTAAAAGTGTTGAGGAACAAAGCCAAATAGTTTTGGGGAATAAAGGAACATTGGGTCATATTTTCAGGGAACAAGGACGCCCCTGGGAGGGCCTCATTACTTATTAAACTTACGTTGACACATTGAAAATATTATCCATATGTATTGTATGTATGCTTAAACAGAGTAAGGTAAACAGATTAAGGTGCACCCTGCAGTTTTTGTTTGTATTGTTTTGTTTTTAAATTAACTTTTTTGAAACAATAAGCTTCTTTATTGTTGCAAAGTAACAAGGAAACAAACAAACCTGTATATGTTTCGTCTTCCTAATTAATTTTATCCATTAACATGATTAAGTTGAAAGTATTGATTTTAGTCCAGCAAGCCCTATGCCATGGTCTGTCGTCCAGCCGTTTGTCGTCACAGTCCGTTAACTTGTTTATCTCAACTTATAATTGTCGTCCGGCCGTTCGTCGTCACAGTCCGTTAGCTTGTTTATCTCAACATGTAATTGTCGTCCGGCCGTTCGTCGTCACAGTCCGTTAACTTGTTTAACTCAGCATGTAATCCTCTGTTCTGGTACTAGGCGTCGAGGACGGTCTGCATGTTGTATTCAAGCTTGTATTCAATCCTTTGCTTACACTTTTAATATTTATATGTCTAAAGTTTAAGAAACTGGTGTCACATTTGACCAGAATGTTTCTATCGGCGGTAGAAAATAAAAATAATGAAATGACAGGACTGTGAGAGGGAAGCATAGATCGAGTGAAGGCAGAAGAAAGGTAAAGTTTCCAATCTGCGTTTTCGTCACCTTCAAGTCTGAACCACTCCGGCTACCGTAGCGGCGGAGGGTACGAAACCCAACCTGCACAACCCCAGACTGTCACGAGGCTCTTAGTGAGCCGTCTTGTTATTGCATTGTGATGTGGCATATATTATATCCGATGTGACATAGAAGACGAATATCATTTTATTTTAATTTGTCCCTTCGCAAACTTTATATTGAGGCGTATTATTATCGAAACCCTAGTGTTATTAAATTTATTGAATTGATGCAAAGTAAGAAACATAAAAATATTCAAAATATAGCTAAGTTTGTAAAAGAAGCATTTATTGTACGTAACACATTTAATTATACGTAGTTGTGTGCATATATATATAAAGTGTATCCTCAGGTATTAGGTATTGTTTCAACAATTAATTCGTTTATATAATTGCATGAGAGAGAGAGAGAGTAAGTGCGTGTGTGCGTATGCGTGCGTAAGAGGTGTGTGAGAGTGTGTGTGCATGTTGGGGTGCATGCGTGTTGGTGTGGATACTATATGTATAAGTCGAAATAAAATATCTGTTCTGTTCTGTGTTCTTAATTTGTACTGTAATTATATACCAGTGAATTTGTTTTCTTTACAATTGTTGTATATGTTATGCCCGTTGAAAAGCTCTACATCAAGTGGAATGCGTCGTCCAGTGGTAGAGCGTCGGACTCTAGATCGAAAGGTCGTGGGTTCGCTCCACGCCGTGTCCGTGTTACTTATCACTGAGCAAGATAATTAATCCAGATTGCTTAGTACTGGTTCTACCCAGGAAGCCATCCAGAGTGAACAATATAAGTAGCAAGAACTTGTTTTGCAATCGATGCAAAAGAAATATGTTTAAAGGGACACATGTCAATTTTAAAATGTTATCAAACATTGGAATTAGTCTCGATTTATTTATCCAGTGTAAGTTTGACTTTAAACCTGCTGGCATATAATTAAATAAAACGTTCAGTTTTAACTATTATGTCTTATTCTACTATAACTTTAAATATATTATTGGTGCAAGCAATATAATCAACAGTTAATAATATGCAAAAACCATTTACTTTATACTATTCTTAATCTTAATGACTGAACAAATGCAAGTTATGTAGAAAAGCTTACTGGACGGCGGACGCCGCGACTTTTTTTTAAAGAAAAAAGGATTGCCGTGTGTACTTACAAAAGCTCTATATGAGCTTTTATCTTGCCGACTTCAAATAAAATGTATGTGATTTTGAAATAAAATGTATGTGATTTTGATTTGATCCGATTTGATTTGGAGACCATGGTTGATCATGAACCAAAGTTATAATTTTTAGGAACAATGACATGTCATGCCGACAACCGAAGCTGTCAATTTCACTTTTCCTTCTTACAATCTATTTTTAGCTATGGTGGCTATCTTCGATACCGGGTCGAACTGAGTTTTATTTAAGATATACTAGACTTGATGTACACTAATCCTATAAAGTTTCAGAAAATACTGACATAAAATTACAGAGGTGTTACATTTGAAAGTTAAAACTATATACACAGTAAGGGGTCACCATGTTGGATAACTAATTTATATACGAATGTGAACATATATTCCTCTTTGCATTTATTCAAATGTACTGGTACAGGAAAATGTCACTAGGGAATGTAAATAAAAGACAAACATATCAACTTTGTATTATTTCTTTTATTACAGAGCTTGGAATTTCTTTTTCATTAAAATACATGCATAAAATAGATAAAATATATTCTGTGTGTTAAACCATGTTCATGCGTGAAAAAAATCTCGACCAAAAGAAAATCATTTTTTAAATGAACATCTTGTATCTGCTCAAAAGAAAATTTAACAACGTAAATATATTGTTATTGTTATTTTTATCAGAATGAACTTATTATCTACACCAGAGATAAAACAAAAGTCACAAAAAAGCAGTTTCAACAGTTGCTTCTATCTAGCCAAACATTAAGAACTCGCAGTTTGTTAAATTGTTTCTGACCTACAAGTAAATCATTTTTGTGTTCAAGTGGGGTTTTATGGCGCACCAACAAAAAAAACACTTTTTTTTTAATGATTAAAACAATGATGACTGTCAATGGTAAGCGCAAAAGTGATCAAGGTGGGAAGATTTACTTACATTTAGTAGACACTATGATCAGCCTATTAAGTCATTTTAGATTTTTTTTTTTTTAGAATTTTGTGATTCTTGGTTTCAAGAAATTCATTACTCAGTGAGTGATACAAACCGTCTAAATATGTTTCTCACAGCAATTAAAAGGCTCAGTCAGTCCTGAGAATACACCGAGTTGACGTGATCGTCATAATACCAGGGTTTGATGTCATAATCCCAGAAAGTGAGGTCAGGATAGAAACCACCAAATGAAAATATGAATGAAGCATTCTGATTGGTTCAGTGATAAAATTGGACCAATGAAACCAGTTAATTTAAAACTCATTACATTCTCAGAACACATTGAGGTTTTATTTGACATCGAGTAATGAGGTTCTTGAAATGCAGAAAAACAAAATTCTAATAAAATAATTCTAAAATTATTTAATAGACTGTTTAGTAGTATTATATCAATGATTTTATCATATTTTTTTGTTACTTAGCAACACTAATTATCAGAGACAAAATAGAATACTCTTAGTTTATCTGTGTTACTTAGCAAAACACCAATACAATAACATATGTTCAGTTATTTTACTTTGTTACCAAGTAATACCATCTTATCATCAGAGACACAGTATCATATATTAGGTAATCTGATCTTGTTATTAGAGACAATATATATACTGTTTAGGTTATCTGACTGTGTTGCATAGCAACACTAATTAACAAAGACATAAACTTATGTCAGATATCATCTGAGATGGTCACTTAGCAACAGCGTAGCAACAGTGTACACTTATTAGTATACAATAATATACTTTTAAGTGTATGACTGTTGCTAAGCAACAGTATAATAATCAGAGAAAATGTCATACATTTTATTTCACCCTACTGTTACTTAGCAATCTGTATACTTTTCAGTACACTATAGCATATTGTTTAGTTTACGACTGTTACTTAGCAACAATGTGTTATTATCAGAGACACTAGATCATATATTTTAATTAATCTGACTTTGTTTCTTAGCAACTTTGTCCAATTATCAAAGATATAAAGTAATTTCTAATTTCATATGCATTGTTACTTAGCAACTGTATATATATTAACCAATCATGGTGTGTGTATATATATTTCATTTTTAAATACAAAATCTGTGGTTACAACAACTATAACATAACAAACACATCACAAAATATCACAATCACAACCTGTATAATGTAAAACTTAATTATGTAAGCTTGAAGGTGTGGCATAAAAGCAGGAAATGGTTGGGGTTTTTTTTGTAACAAGTTTACAATGGCTGACATTTAAAAAATGTAAAATGAGTATGAAAACTTCTGAACACTTGAATGTAGCAAAAAAAACAACAATAAGGTAGCTTTAACATGAAATGACAAACATTATTTCTTGGTATTGTACATAAAAATGGTCAAAGAATGGCATGATTGTCTGTTCAGAAGTAATGCCATTTGGGCAATAACCCAAGAACAACTTAAATCTTCTCTTCTCACATCTGCCAAATTTAGTTACCTATTCGGCAAACCAGTATTACAATCAATGGCAATACAATTTCCTGAAAACTAAAGAATGCCTTAAAAATATGGTAATTTATTTAACGTTTTATTAAAAAGATTCACGATACACCAGTCATTATCTGCCACATCACGATGCATTCGAAATTCACATTGGGATTTAAATAACTAAATGAACGTTAAATCTTCAGCTTATGCTTCGGCCAAAATAACCGCTCAAAACATATTTGTATTTTGACTGACAAAATCAGAATAAAGTGTGTCCGAAGTTCCATTTTGTTTGACAAATAACACCTCGTATATATGCTTCCTTCACAAAACAAGGATGACTAATAAAATTCAGATGGATGTTCATTTCATAGTAAATGTATACTTTTCCAGTGGTAAATTATAAATGGGTACGAAGCATTTGTGCTCATAAGACAGGGTTTATTGACAACCTACACCTCGACACATTATTGCAAATGTTTATCACATACCATCCATGTCTGGCTGTATACGATCACATCAAACAAAGTTGTTGCAACATCGCATTTTATATGACTGAAAACTGGATTTCCAAACCACCAACCATCTACAACATGTGTATAAGTGACCAATGACGAACCAGAACATCGAAGACAAATATGTAACCAATAACAATAAGTTGTGTGGTAGTTATTTCCCTTAGGTCGCAGTACTTCTGTGATGACTCTCTTTTAAATTACGAACCGTTGTTTTTATAAATCACAGATATATTAATGACTGGTGTTTTAACAACCCTTTAACAGCAAAGCACATTTTATATCCTAAATGATCTTGACTTAATGACCATATCATGTCAGCTATCCTTTCAAATGGTATTTCGCTCCCTAAATAAATCAGCAATGCTGTTTGAAGAGTTATTATCACGGTTTTGTGGTTTTTAGTTTTATACAAATATATGCATATTTTGCACTGAAATGGTTAACTTTCAATGCCGATTTCACTCTTAACTGATCTCCCAAATTATAATACTGAAATATCCCTTAAAAAAAAAAAAAATCTGGAGCACTGTCAAGTATTTCATTATCAAATAAAAAGGTATGTAATAAAGATTAAATAGCCAAGTTCATTCAAAATCAAATGATCATTTCATGTATTTCAAGATCAAAATATCATAACATAAATAAATACCTCTTTGGGATGTAAGTTAAAGCCAAACAGTCATTATTTTAAACATGAAAATAGAGCATGCACATTTATTTAATTGTAAAAAATCAGGATTATAAATCAAGAACTATTTCCTAGTTGTATCACCTACACGTCGGTCTATAACGCCTGATGAAAAAAGAAAGGCAACTCGCGAATTTCCACTACATATATATATATGTATTGGAATTGAATTGGATTTTATAGTCACATCAACAGCTAAGGTCATATGGCAACTTTCCAGCTTCCACTGGTGGAGGAAGACCCCAGGTGCCCCTCCGGGAAATTTTCGTGCACGGGCGGGCACCTTGGTAGAACCACCGACGTTCCGCAAGCCAGCTAGATAGCTTCCTCACATAAAGATTCCTAGGCCCCTGAGAGATCGAACCTACAGCGGTGAGGGGCAAGTGATTGCAAGTCAGAGACTCTAACCACTCGGCCACGGACGCCAATGTTGTAGATCAAATGATACATGAAAAAATACTGAATAAACACATATCAAACCAAATGTCATCCCTTCAAAGTTACATTATTGATAGAATCTGCCTTTGGCTCAAACAGGTTAGCAAAGTTAGGATGTAAAATTTTGCAATCTCTTTACACTGCTAACACAGCTCAAATTTTTAAAGCAGAACTTCAACATTTATGAATTTTGTGTTACAAACTGTAGTTATTATAGTATATGCCCGAGTTGTGTTTCTTTTTTCCTTTAGTATATGTATAAATCTGGTTATTTCTACCAAGTTTTTTATATGCAAAAAGCAAGTAACATATGGTTTATATATTGATATAAGTTCAAGAGATCAGTTTGAGTTTCTGATTTTCTGCCATTATCAATTAAATGCTAGATTTTTTTATCAGATTTTGTAGATTTTTCAATCCGCCTGCTCTTTTCACAAACCATTAACTGAAGGCGACAATAAAGAAAAAACAGAAGTTGTAATTGTACACATTCTGAAAAGCATATATATCGCCGACTCTTGGTTTAAGGTAATTATTAAAACTCACAATCTTTACTGATCTATTTAATAACTTTTATCATCAAACATTTTGAAATGAGTCCCTGATGCAGTTTGAGCTTCTGATTCTGAAAATCACAGCTTATTCTTTCAATCAAAAATAACTAGAATCCACCCTCAACCCCAAATGTAAAATAAATTTTGATGGAAATCTAGCAACAGATTATTGCAGTAGCAATTATTATGGCCTCACCAATGTATGCTTAGCTCTTAACACTAACTGGAATGGTTCTGTGTGTAAACATAATTATATTTAAACAATAAAATAGAATTTTAAATATACCTAAAACAATGTAAAACATTTATCACAACAATCTGATAAAAAAACATATTCTGTAGAAGTTTTTAGATCTGTCATGACAAAGTAAATTGAGCAGTTGAATATAGTCAAACCTGCTAATGAGACCACCTCTATTAAGAGGTCACCTGCTTTAAGAGACCACTGTTTCAAGAATACAATCAAACCTGTTCCAGAGACCAATGTTTCATTTCCCTAGTGTTATTTTCAGAAATTCAAATACACTTGCTAATTGTGCACAAATGTTACCTTCCCTTTAGTGGTCTCTTAATACAGGTTTGGCTGTACCTCACTCAAACCACTCAACAAACTGTTAAGAGGCAACTTACACAGCATTCAAAGACATGCAAACAATACCGAAATGAGCAAAAATAGTACACATTTCTGTCTTATCTTGTTGTATACAGTACATATTCAACCCAAAAGATGCACTATGTTAGTGAGGAAATGGAATTAGCCTTTAGGACTTTATTTAATTTAAATAGATGGGATCTAATCCTGGAAAGGGTTGTTGAAGTACCACATAACGCAGATGCATCATTGGAAGAGATGAGAAGTGAACAGGAACCAGAAGAAGAGGTCTGACTTGAGGAACCAGAAGAAGAGGTCTGACTTGAGGAACCAGAAGAAGAGGTCTGATTTGAGAAACCAGAAGAAAAGGTCTGACTTGAGGAACCAGAAGAAAAGGTCTGATTTGAGAAACCAGAAGAAAAGGTCCGACTTGAGGAACCAGAAGAAGAGGTCTGACTTGAGGAACCAGAAGAAAAGGTCTGACTTGAGGAACCAGAAGAAAAGGTCTGATTTGAGAAACCAGAAGAAAAGGTCTGACTTGAGGAACCAGAAGAAGAGGTCTGACTTGAGGAACCAGAAGAAAAGGTCTGACTAGAGGTCATTCCAGTTCTTTCTAAAGTCACTGATTAGAACAACTAGAGGTCCGAGTTGCGACGAAGAACATGCCGAAATTAAAACAGACAACCAAATGTGGGGGAAGAGCAGCAACCACTGGGCAACATGATGAAGACCTGTAAAAAAACAAAGAGCAAAGATGGCCCAAGGGACATCAACAGGACCAGAAGTCGGAAGTCTTGCAGGCGGTTTGTCGATTGTATGAAAAATGTAATACAGTATGATGTATTGGTTTATACCAAATAAACTATAGAGTTAGATAAACACAATTTCATTTGTATTGATGGGTAAATACAACAGATTGCTGTAAGATATGGGTTTTTAGAATGATACTCTCTCATAATTCTCTTTAAATTGGTTTCATAAAAAGCTCCACTCCATGTTCAACATATTTCATGTTTATATATTTGCCATGTATGAAAATGAAACTTGTATATACTATTAATAAACAACAACTATATGTAAATTCTGCCATGAAAATTACTATGAATGGTATCTTTATATCTTAAATCAATATAAATTAAAAATGTATATCTCTATGCGTACTATCTGTGGAATGTTTAATTGTATGTTCATATCATTGTTAAGTAAAATCCAAACAAGATTATACTCAGGTTTGAAAGTATAATAGTTGAAAATTGCAGTTTATTGTA
>JAWPHD010011000.1:0-87756 GCA_037043455.1 Cyrtodaria siliqua | reverse complement strand
TCGTGACTTTGTATTTCGTCCAGCGCATATCTTTTAGATCTTTTTTTTTATTCATAGTTTTTCATTACTAGTTATCTTACTCTTGAAATATGGATACCTAATACACCGAGGTAAAATCTCCGACACACTGTATTTTGTTAGACCCCTTCTTTATGTAAGTAACAAATATGGTATTTACGTTTGAGTCCACATTTGGTGCGTTTTGTTTTGCGTGTACCCTTTGGAGCCTTTCTGTTGTAGTCTGCATAGAATGTTAACTTTTGGTCGTCTGTCAAGGACCAAAAGTATGAGGGAATCCCTCTTATTTCCGCCCTAAATAGACCTCTGTGATTTTAACAGGTTGTAGAAAACAGACAGCGAATAAGATGGGAATATATATCATTGTTTATAATAGTGCAAATAAATTTCGAGCCATTTGTATTGTTTAAGGCACGGGATATATGAACCCCATATATACCGTGAGCGAATGTGTATATTGGAAACTGTTAAAAATTCGTTATAACAGTATGACGAAAGACGGATGATATATGGTGCATACAACAGGACTGTGATTTATATAACACGAGGCGTTAAATCTCAGCAGGCTATATGCCACCATATATCACGTCACGAACCTGTATACTAACAATTATAATATGAAAAAATATAATATCAATATCAAAATACCCCATAGACCTTGCTTCCCTGAGTCTCTACTTTTTCTTCACAGTGTAAATTGTGTTTTACAACAATAAATTGATGTTTTAAATAGTTATGCTTTATAGAACACTGCTTGAAATCATCGAATAAACATACAAGAGTCGTCACTGTGTATGCTGGCGTGTTTTATACAAAATATTGTGAAATTTATCCCGAAATATATGTTATCGCGACAAATATTCATGTACAGAATTGGACCAGGACAGAAATCTACTAGTGATATGTTTTACCAAACTATGGCTATAATATTGGAAACATGATTTAAATGAAATATCCGAGGGCATGGACTACATACATTCCGATTATCAACGTAATTTAGATTTTTTTGAACGATTTCTTCCTTCGATCACTTTTTATTTTCGCCATTTTTAATGAACACATGGTACAGAACTCGAAATTTCATTGGTAAATAAAAAATCGTTTGTGGAACTGAAAAAACTACTAATCGACACTTATGCGTTTGTGAACAGCCTATTACGAGCTCTATGTAAGAGCTACAAACGTATATATACCCGTTAGAAAGGGCTTTTTAATACGAATCCAACGATATCTCAAACTCCAATATTTTCAAATGCAGTTAATGCGTTTGTGGTTTTAGTACCTTCCGGTTTACTATCGTCTCAATGGTCAATACACATATTAAGCGGTATTGCGTGTCGGTTCCCTTGGTATTTTTCATATAGGGGTCCACGTTGCAAGCATTGGTTTTAGACGTTTGTAAGATCCGTACACGGCAGCCATGTTTATAGGACGTTCGTAAGATCCGTAGACGGCAGCCATGTTTATAGACGTTCGTAGATCCGTACACGACAGACCAGTGTTTATAGGACGTCATAAGTTCCGTACACGGGCAGCCATGTATATAGACGTTCGAAAGATCAGTACACGGCAGCCATGTTTATACGTCGTAGTTCGTGAGTTCCAGTTTCGAACATTTAGTTTTTTGTTACTCTACCATGTGTAAAATATAGTAGTTTTTGGTGCAATAGTCCATCGTAAACAGTATACAAAAAATGCTTTGAGTTATTCATATTATTGAAATGATATGATAAATGCAAGCTATGTTTTAAACCCTAAACGGGATTCCGCCATATTAAAAAAAGTATTGCCGGATTTCTCTTAACAAATGTAGGTATCTTTAAATACAATGTCTGTAATTAGAAAACTGATATCCTATCTTGTAATTTCGGGTTGAAAAAAATCTTAACGGTGTAGATTTCACTTCATCATACGTAGTGTTTAACATTTTATCGATAGTCTCTGTATAGGTTAATGCTCTTAATCACGAAGACATGATTGTAGTAAAAATCATCAGGAATAATACATAGGGGTTTCAACGATTATCGAGATACGATTATATCGCGAGACTTCCTCTCACGATACACGTATCGTTCTCATGATACAGCGTTCGTATCATGGGGTCTGTATCGCGATACGGTACGGATACACACATATGCACAACTTGCTCTACTGACAAAAAAACTCTTACAATTAATTGTAAAAAATACATGTCTTAGGTATTTTGTATATATGTGTGGTTGTTTAAAAGGGATTATTATTATAGCTACTTTATTTACTACTCATATTGCTAATATTTTGACATTATTTGGAAAATAATAGTTTATTTAATGAAATTGTGTATCGCGATACGCATCGTATCGTCAGATCAAGGTATCGCGATACATATCACTCTCATTGAAGCAAATTGTATCGTAGCAGCTCTAATAAATGATGCAAGTATATTGAAAATCTTGAGACAATTGATTGGATGAAAGGGTTGAGTAAGTGTTGTTAAAGGTAAAACGGTCCCATCTTGCCTGCCGTGGGTGAGAAAGCATACATTCCTGCGTGAAATCAAAGGTGTAATGTACATATTTTAATATACCCAGCATGGTAAGCATTATGTATGTGTTGATAATATAGGCACCATTTGTATAAGTTTTAAATTTAAAAGAAAATCAACTATGCACTGATGTAATGTTATGTAGACAGTAACATTTAAAATAAATAAAACATCATGGAAAATAGAAAAGAAACAAAGCCGGGGTCGAACTTGCCGTAACGAGTTTGGAAGTCAATTACAAATTAATATTACGGTACATAGAGGTGGTGGTGGTGTATGGTGGTGGTTGGAGGGTGGGGGTCATCATAAAGTACGGATCGGCAGAGGCGAAGCTGGCTAATATAATTTGCAGCGCCCAATTTAGCACTACAGGCGCAAAGTTGCTAAGGCGCCATTATGAGGCTTGTAGTGCCTATAAAGCAGCTACGCCACTGTGGAGGAAAGTGGCAATGATGGAAACGGCTGCTATATATATATACTCTGTAAAAGAGTTTTTGGACCATGGCAGTGTTCGAACCCGTTCAATGATCGCTGAACCCATGACCATTCGACCATAACCCTTATTATCTCAGTTGATAATTCACAATAGTTCAAACAATCAACAATAATTAATCGTAACAATGAAAGAGTTGCGAAAAAATAAATATCTTTTTATTGGTTACTCGAATGTGTCCGTAACTGTTACTTTTTATGGACTTTGCAACATTTTTTACAGACCCTTTGTGTGTTCGCGATATTTTTTTAAAATCAAATCTTGTTTGGAATTTAATGTTTCTGGTACCAAATTAACCGAGTTAGGGTAGACCTTGGTTAATAAAAAAAGATACTTAAATTCTGTCAACTAGTTTATTTTTATATTGACTTTATATACCCTGTCCAAAACTTTTTTACGAGTATATATATATATTGGGTGAGTTGCTTTATACTTTATCCTGCAGTATCGATTTTAGATTTTAGGTTTTGAGGTAGGGTTTGTGTTATCTTTTTCACACTTTTACTCTCTATTCATAACTAAATGTCAGGTTACAGTTTTACCCTCATCAACCAGATATTTTCTTTATTAGTATCACATTTTGCCTCCAGAGTGACTATTCAAAGTAACCAGTTTCAGAAAACACTGCCAAACGATAAGTTGTTTTCGAAGAGTTTTATTTGAAACTGCCGTGTATTTTAGTGTTTTTTTTTTGTTCGTATTTGTTATTTTCGTGTTTGTGTACCCCTGATGAAGGCGTAAAAAGCCGAAAGTGCTTGGGTTTTATCACTGTAGCACTGTATAAATGTTTTTTCCCCATCTATATATATATTATAAATCTATTTCTTAAACAACTGTTAGTTAAAAAGAACAATAGTTCTTCTCAACAGATTAATTGCTGGTCTCTGGATTTTATTCCCGTAAACTGATGGGTCATTTTGAAGACCCAACAATTGACTTGGACCCAATAATAGATATACAATCCATTTATATATATATGTACTGCATAAGACGCTTAACACCAAAACATCCAGTAGGAATCAACAAAGGGGACTAGATACATCTTACAGAATATATAAATGTATACCACACATACCTTTGAATTTTATTACTTCCTTTGATCCAATTTTCTCCATTTTATAATAATATCTTTAGCCTTATTCATAGTTCTAATTAGCTTTGAAGTTGTTTTTACTTTATCCTGCAGTATCGATTCTATGTCTTAGTTATTGAGGTAGGTTATTCACTCACACACTCTCTCTCACTAACTAATCACAACTAGTCAGCGTACAATTTTACCCTTCATCCTACCAGCAATGTTCTATTATTAGTACTTGTGTTACTTCCTGATCCAAAATATCTCCATTTATTTTATATATTTTGTTTAGCCTAACTTCATTGTTTTATAGCTTTGGAGTTGCTTCTATACTGTTATCTGCAGTATCGATTATAGGTTTTTAGGTTTTGAGGTAGGGTTTGTGTGACTATCGTTTTCACATCTTTACTCTCTCTTCATAACTAATGTCAGCGTACATCCTCATAGTTTTACCCTCATCCAACCAGTTATGTTCTTTTATTAGTATCACATTTGGCTCCAGAGTGTCTATTCAAAGTAAGCAGTCCCTGCAACACTGCCAACGATAAGTTGTTTTTTAAAGAGTTTTATTTAAGAGGCACTACCTTATACTACGCGATTTTAATGTAAAAATATTAAATACTCAATATTACTGCATTTAGAGTACTGTATGCAAAGCTATTTTATGAGTATTCTAAGAAGCAACAAGGTTCGTATTCCAGTTCTGTAAATTATTAATTATGATCAAAAACAATATTTTGAATAAAATGCTGCCCAGCCGTTTATCCTGCCGGAGAACTACGAGTTTTTACGATTTTATCGGACATGCGCAATGCCATTCAGTTGAACCGAAAACAAACTACTCGGGCAGTTCGATAGTAAACGAATCGATCGGAACTCGTCGCAAATCCGACGAGGCAGTTCCGATTGTAAACCGATAAGATCGGAGAAATCTCCGTAATCGCTTGTCTAAAACAATTACGAATACAATTTCAAAATCCGATCTTTTCTATCCTGTTTTTCCCCAGCACAACGCATATAACATGGGGTGAAATACTTTCCATTTACCATTTTCATAGTCCTCTTTACAATTAAGTACAGATTAATATCAATTGGTGGACAAAAAGACATAGGTAGAGCATCTTTAAGTGTTTTTTTGTTTCGTATTTGTTTCTTTTCGTGTTTGTGTTACCCCTGATGAAGGCGTAAGCGCTTGGGTTTTCATCAACTGTAGCACTGTATAAATGTTTTTCCCACCGTCTATACGTATATATATATATCAAGGGAGGCCCTCCGAACCTTGGAAGGGGAGTCATTGGAAGGGGGACACCACTCCATCCCACCCACCCCAGAGAGACTACCGACATGTGCCAATTCTGGTAGATTAAAATAGAGACTACCGATATGTGCCAATTGTAGTAGATTCGTGAAAAGACTAACGACATGTGCAACCCTAGAAGATTCGTGAGGGACTACCGACCATGTGCAAATACTAGTAGAGTCAAGAGAGACTACCGATATGTGCAATTCTATTGAATTCGTGAGAGACTACCAACATGTGCAATCCTAGTAGATTCAAGAGAGACTACCGACATGTGCCCAATCCTAGTAGATTTAAGAGAGACTATCGACCATGTGCCACCATCTAGTACGAGATTCCAAGAGAGACTACCGATATATGCCAATTCTATTAGATTCAAGAGAGACTACCGACATATGCCGAATCCTAGTAGATTCAAGAGAGACCTACGTATATGTGCCAATTCTAGTAGATTCAAGCGAGGCTACCGATATATGCAATTCTTGTAGATTCAAGAGACTACCCGACATGTGCAATCACAATACATTCAAGAGAGACTACCGACATGTGCCAATCCTAGTAGATTCAAGAGACACTACCGACATGTGCCAGTGTAGCATGCCCTTAAATGACTTGAAACGTATCATGCACATCGAATAGTTTTACAACATGTTCCGAAAATTAACTTGAGTTTCATTTAAGAAATCGCCACGCCAATACCTTCTGCCAGTACCTCGAATGGTCAAAGGAAGTAGAGTTATAACATAGTTTGTATTGGGGTTAACGTTTGTTTCACCTGTTGTTGCCAATTTAATTTGTGCATGAAGTTAAATTTCTAAAAGGTATACAAAAATGAGAAAATTGTCTTATAGAAACCACAGCACACAGACGCTGTGTATGGTAGGGCCGCACATTACCACAAACTATTCAAATAACACTCAATAAACAGGTCAATACCAGAGTGGTGAAGACAGGGTTACCGACGCTCAGTAGGCAACGGACTGCTGAAAATCTTAAATCGTTTATGTACACATTATCGCTATGTTCCGTGCCTTCATCCCGACCGAAAGACATAAATACGTTGTAAATAAAAAACGCACACAATAATATAGTCTCATTATACAATATGTCACCACATAAATACGGCGAAAACAAAAGTCATGTTTTTAAGAAAAAGAGGGTGTGCTATTGAATAATGAATCTTGGAGTTATAATGAGGAAATATAGAAGTAGTAATTGATATCAATTATTTAGGAACAATTTTTAATTATACGGGGAATTTTGCATTAAACAAAGAACATTTGATTTGCAAAGCTCTGAAAGCACTGAATGTACTCTTAAATAATTGTAAAAAGGTAAGTTTGAAACCGAAAATACTATGTCATTAGTTGACTCTTTTGTTTGCTCCATTTTGAATCATTCTTCGGAAATTTGGGGGATATACAAAATCAAAGCAAATCGAAGGAGGGATTAAGCATCTAAAATTTTTGTAAGCAAATTTAAAGGTGAGAAATAGCTCATTTACAGCAAGAGTTTATGGTTAATTAGGCAGATATACTTTATTCATAACACGTTATGTGAGAATTGATACATATTGGGTGTTGGATACAGAATCAAGGCAGTGTACTTGAATTATATAAGCATTGTAAAATGAATTTTAATTCCACAGCATACCTTTATATTTTACCATGTAGTTTAAGGCCATATTTAACAAAACTCCGGAATATCTGCTCATGCGTTAAGAATACAAACTGGTCGACACACTAGAAAAAGAATACCTAGAAATGAAAGATATTGTCAATGTTGTAAAAGCAGCGATTTTGAAGACGAGTATCACTTTATTTATATTAAGAAATATTATTATAATAGACCAAGTATGTATAAATTCATAGAATTACTTCATAGGGCAAGATAATAATATTATCATTAATTTAGCAAAATATTTAAGTAAATCTTTATCTGTAAGAAATTCATTGTTGAATATATGATAACATATATTTTGTATTGTCATCTCATGTAACAGCTATTTGCAATATATATATATATTACTCAAACTATTGATATAAATGGAGTCATTTGTAGAATCATTTGGCTTGTGTATGAACAACTTTATTTATGTATGTATAAATGGACGATGTACGTATGTACAAGTTAAATAAAATATATGTTATGGTATTGTTCTGTTCATAAGGATCATATATTGCCGTTATTCAAAATGGGTGTCAATAACGGTCATATAGTACCAGTATTCAAATTGTGTGACCATAACGGTCCAATAGTGCCATTATTGTACATTGTACATATTATACCAAAATGGTTACATTGCGCCATTATTCAATATGTGTGACCACGGGTATTATATAGTGACAGTATTCCATGTAGAGTGATCATAATGGACTTCTAACGCGCCATTATTCAATATGGGTGACATAATGGTCATATAGTTTTATTATACAATATGTGTGACCATAATGGTCATGCATTGTAATTATTCAATATGTGTGACCATAATGGGCATAACTTGTAATTATTCAATGTGGCTGACGATAACGGTTCACTTGTGCCATTATTCAAATGTGGGTGATCATAATGGTCTTATACTAATGCCATTATTCAATAGATTGCGACCATAATGATCTGATAGTGCCAATAGTCAATGTGGGTGACCATAATTGTCATATAGTGCCATTTTTCCAAATGTGTGAATATACTTTGTAATGAATTACCATTGGTCAATGTGGTGACCAAAATGCTTATATAGCGCCATTATTCAATAATATATGACAACAGTATTCTTATAGTGACATTATTCAATGTGGGTGACCATAATGGTTATATGGTGCCTTTATTCAAAATGTTTGACCAAAATGGTCATATATTGACATTATTCGACGTGGGTGACAATAATTGTCATAAAGTGCCATTATACAATATGGGTGTCCGTAATAGTCATATAATGGCATTATAAAATCATGGTGACCATAATGGTCATATAGTGGTATTATTAAATGTGGTTGACCATACTGGTCATACAGATCCATCATTCAATAGGTGTGACCATAAGGATCATATGGGGCAATAACGCAATGGTTGTGACCATAATGCACATATGGTGCCATTATTCAGTGTGTGTTACCATAAAGATTCTAAAGTGTCATTATTCAATGATCCTATAGAGGCATAATGATTATTAAAATTAATGTGAACAAAATGCTCTCACAGTGTCATTTTTTAAATCGGTTTGTCCATAATGGTTATATCTTGCCATTATACATTGCGCGTAACCATAATGCTCAAATAGGATCATTATTCAATGTGCTTGACGATAATGATGTTCAACGAACATGTATGGAACTATAATGTTACTATAATCAGATAATGTCATTCTTCAATGTGGTGACAATAATTGTCCTATAATACCATTATTCAATATGCGTGGTGCCATCTTAACTACGCCTTTTTACTCGACGCATTTCTTTAAACAATAAATATCGGGGCTACTGTTGTCCCGTCCTTGCGCATATATATGAGTCCGTGCGTCTGTGCGTAATCACACGTAACAACCGACTCAATATCATTGAATCAAAATCTGTTCGTGGAACGGTCAACATCTGCTCACAATATAATCCTAAACAAGCACACATGTTATCAAAGCGTGCCCTATGATAGCGTATATTAGCGAGAGTTTTCTCATACCATTATTGTTTTTATGTATTAATCAAGACTAGAATCATTTATTATGGTCATAGGAGCTTTTGTAAGACCCTAGGGTAAAATAGTTTCATCCAAACAGCACAACAAACAGGAAAGTTTTCTCCTACTTTTTTAGCAAGAAAAGGCACAGTTTGAGCACCAGATTTCAAAATTTAAGTTTTCTATGAAAGGTGTGGGTACATGTAATCGTCGGTTTGACAATCAAAATGAATCCTGATATTTCATGAATTATAAGTAAATATAAATCTATTTTGTGGTCATAATCAAGTACAGTTTATTTAGACCTAGTTTGCTTAAATGTATAAGCAATGCAATTCCAACGAGACTGTACTTGAATTGACTTGATTGTTGTTGAATGGGCCATTAACACTCCGGATAATATTTTAGGTAATTTCGAACCGCCCCAGAGAGAGTGGGAGGATGCTTAGGAAGCCGGGGATTATGAGCTTCTCCTACTATCGATGCCCTTCTCTTACTATTGATATATTCCTGTTGTTCTTTAACGTAATCGGAGGATTTTCCCCGATACATGGGGTCATCAGGTTTACGCCTCCATCATCGGGGTTGGGGTTTGAGCGCATCGACCGACATTTGTTTGTTAAAAGTAAAGATTATTTTTCATAATAGCTCTATTCGACATATTTTTTTCCACCAGTTTATCTGTAGCCACTGCATTGGTCACGCTCTGTTGAAGAGCGCTGGTAGTAAACTCTTTTAAAAAATGGGTGAATCATTTGAAAATCTGAGGCAACTGAAAGGTTGAAAAAGATGAATTAACACTAAAGGCAACTGTAGCCTACGGCGCGGTATTATGACGACACGTATCAATGACACGATGTAGTGGTCAGTTACCACACTGGGATGAGACAATGACATGGTGGAAGCTACGTTGGAACTTTGCAATAAAGTAAGTGTACGGAGTAAACTGCCTCTTAAAGTGTAGCATCACATAGTGATGTCTGTTAATCTTCAGTCGCATCGTATCATTGTACCAATACAACTTGCCTTCATACCACTTTATCGTGCCATCTAACAGTTGCATCGCGGCTTCTTTGACATTTCATAGCAAGCGCCACATACTAGCATGACTTTCACAGCATTCCGTAGTTAACACATGTTAAGTGAGTAAATGTGCATTGTATGTGCCGAACTTAAATTTACTTATTTAATAAGTGATTATTAGTTCGGAATTGTTACGTTAATCATTTCAATGTCAATCTTATTATAAACACATCTACTCGTAATCAACTACATGTGTTTCATGATCTTTATTTTAGAATTAATTTGCATTCTTCGGCATTTATTAACGTTGGGAGTAAATGGCAAACTCCATGAAGGGCGTTAGCGAGTATGATACATTTGCCATTTACAACAGGCGTTATTAAAACGCTTAAACATCGAACAAATAACGAATGAATTCTTAATAGTATAGTCAACAGAGTTCACTTCTATATGGAGTCATGAGCCGGCGGCAGCCGGGACGGCAGCCATAGGTCACGTGATGTCCCAATATCTGGGTCAGCCCCTCCCACTTCCAATGACATCGCGGGTTTTACCCACCCACGCATTAGGCGTTTTCCGATGACCCGGTAGTGAGATTATGTTCCGAAGATTCACGCCAACAAATAGCGGACACGCCCTTCGGGATTTCCCCTAGACTCATTTATTTGACCGAGATATAGAGAAGCGCCTAGTGCGTTTATTTTTTGTTGTCCAACAACATATTATTATCCCCAACAATGCATGTCATCACTTTTTACCATGAAAACATATGACTAATTAACAATATATCACTCCTAAGTCTATTATTCCCTTATGAGTGTTATTTTCCGTGACATCATGCCATTCATTAACCTAAGAAAATAAATCTACCACTCCTTTTGACAAACTCCGCGATCCCTTATGAGTCATGGGCTTTTTCCATGACATCATTAATCAACATTTGGTTAGACTGGTCGACTGATTATGACTCATACCCAAAGAAGATTTCTAGAAGTGGACGTTCAATTTGATTGGTCGCACCAAAATGACTAAACAGTGTCTTTAAAAGCCGATATTTAATTCAAAGTGTGTCAGCAGAGTTTGAAATCGGAATGAGAGAAAGAAACGGTATTGACAAATAAAACAAAATGTTCTTGTTAAAAACATAGAATACATTAAGATTGTTTCAAACGTAGCATTGATTTTATATCGGCCAATGAGGTTAGTGTTATTTATTATCCGTTTATGTGCGCGTTATTTAAAAAGAATAATATAAATTACTGGAAACACAGATTGGATTTCTTAAGGTCGGGTTACCGTATTCATTTAATTGTAAAGTGCCAATCATATTTTTTACATTTCCACTTACTCCACAATGGTATGCATAACAACGGACTTCTAGAAGGGTTCATTGTCAAAGGAAGCATATTGATACTTCAACAGCATAATGAAACCATTCCTTAATAGCATATATCATCATTATATTCGTTTGATAAATAAATGATATGTAAGTTACAATACTATTGCAAATTTTGATTTATTTGATAAGATAGTTACACCTACTTTGAATTATAGCTATGAAGTATGCGGATTTCGTAAATCAGATACTGTAGAGAACGTTCATGTACAGTCTGTCAAGAGATTACTTAATGTTAAGCTGAGTAATCATACTTAGTTGAGCTATGGAGAATTCGGGCGTTTGCCACTTCAAAACAATAGATTGTTCCATGTTATGACATTTTGGGTTAAAATAATATATTGTAACGAAACAGAATGTATCAAATGAGCTTATAATCAGTAAGTAAGAGACATCGATACACACCTAATAAAAAAACTGGGCATCTATTGCGAAAGCATAAAACCAAGATATAGAAAATGTGAATGGCATTTTATTAGCTTCTAAACAAAGATTGCCTGTGACTTTTATTTAAAATTGGAATTTAAGATTATCAGAGTCTCCAAGAACTAAATTTTATATTTTATTTGTAAGTTTTGATTTTCAGTCCTGCTTACATTTGATTACAATAAAGAAGTTAAGAGTTGCACTATCGAAAAAAGGACTCTCTTACCATATACTTGAAGATGACTTCCATTGTAACTAAATTTTATATTTTATTTGCAATTTTTGATTTTCAGTCTTGCTTACATTTTATTACAATAAAGAAGTTGAGAGTTGCACTGAAGTTGCTTGAAGATGACTTCCATTGTTTGTTTGAATGCCCTCTTTATCATAGTCTTAATACATAAAGCAATGTTTTATGGAATCAACCTGATATGTTAAAGTTAATTGACCTCATGACTTCAAACAGCCCGAAGGTGTCGTTTAGGACAGTATATTTATACATCTTTCAAGTTAAGAACTGAGATATGTAGCAACAATCACACCGAAATATAAATACCAGACTTATTGATTGATTGATTGATTGATTGATTGATTGATTGATTGATTGATTGATTGATAAGTTCTATTAATTTGATTGATTGAGTTATTGAGTGATTGATTAATTGATTGATTGAATCTTTAAAACTAGTACATGTAAAAATAATGCAAATTTGTTTATACAATCGATGTATCACATTTTTATTATAATACTATTTCGAATCGATTTATAATTATTAATATGTGCGCAAATGTTTATCTAATCACCTGTTCTGCCATATATTTTAAATGTTTGCAACTCATGGATATGGTTCGTCTTTTGCCTGAATAATAAGGTATCTCTCGCATAGTTGAACAATGGCGCTTTTAAGATAGTCTTTATACAAATAAATCAATTAATAATGTTTTGAAGTTTTTTCATAAAACAAAGAAGGTGTTGCGAATATGTCAAAAATTCTCACTTCCAATTCCTATACCAGCGAAATTGTGTATACTACATGGCATGTTTACGCTAAATATCCAGCACCCGATGTTCGTATATATATACTGGTACAGACTACATAACAAATTTATATCAATAAAATATGTTTTTGTTGTCGTTATGTTGACCTAGTTTCAATTTAATTTTACATCACACACGGTTTAACATATAACTTGAGTTGGGTGCACTACTCGATATTTAACCGACGCGTGGTAATGTCGGTTGCTAACGCATCATGCGAACAGACGTCGTAGTGTCAAAATAACGGTAAGCTTAGTGATACACAAAATCAAGCATCAAACTTGAATTAAACAGTTGTAAAAGTGTGTTTGGCATCACTTACTAAATACTAATAAAATATCAAACATGAATGCTTTGCATTTATATAAAATGACAACACATATTGATTGTAATGTACTTTAGGTAAACAGAGCTCACCACGGTGTTCTGGATACGTTGTATTCAGACATACATTTAAGGGGGAATTGACCTATCGGAATATAAAATAAATTGTGCTGATCATCGAAATATGTTTTTCAGTATGCTTATTTTATTGACCCCAAACCACTTCGAAAAAATATGTCTCTGTCGACGTAAATGTCTCTGTCGACGTAATTTATATTAAAGGTACAGTGCACACTTTGGTGATATATATTTTTAAATAAACAGCTGTCCATATTAATAGCAATAGTAACCTGCTAGACGGACTGTACATGATATTCAACATAAATTGCTGGAGGTTTTTAGCAAATCCGTCGATTTAACTAGCAAAGGATGTTCCTACTGTCATATTCGCAAGAAGCGAAGCCCTGCATATTATAGTACATATATCCTAATACGCTTCTCGAAACGAAGCCCCGCGTATCTTCAAACAATTTCATATTTTACAACATTATGATAAATACTTTGGTAACATGGTGAAATGGTGTTGCATAACTAAACATAATGATGTGTATACCAAGCTGTGTGTCCCTCGTAAATACATATTTGCGCATATTTATGTGTTAAAGAAACTATCACGCTAAAGAATGGCACAATTACACTACAAAACCGTTTACCAAAACTCTATCCAGGTATTCAGGTCATACAATTATGCACATGTGTCAGTTAAAAGTATAGGTTTTATTCGAGGGTTCTTACTATTCTTGGTGATTGAATATGCGTAAAAATGAAGTATGCTTTGGTAACGAATAATTCGACGCTTCAATTTCGATGTTGGTATGGATGATTAAAACCATTGATATCGTTTCTTTAGACTTCAAATCTCCATCATCCAGATACGCACCAGCTGGATCCGAGAGCAAGCGATTGCCTGCACTCAGTTTTCATAAAATGTTTGACTGAACAGTAATTTAAAATACTGCTATATACTACTTGAAAAGGTGTTGGCGTGGCCAAAGTGGATAACACGGTGGGATTTCAGACCCTGAGGACACAGGTCCAAAGCCTCGCCGGCGACACCGTGCTTTGTTGGTGTGTTTGTCCGTCATATGGGGACGTAAATCGGGTGGTTCTCTGAGCATTTAAGAGAACCACAGGAATCTAGTCTGTAGTAAGAGTAGAGCAGGTTACCGGATTTATGTGTATTTTAATACTTACTCCCGCTCTTGAGCAGCCTCAAATAACCCTATAAAGTGTTGATGCGGCGTTAAATAACATGCCATTCATACTTTTACAATTTTAATTTAATTACGCCCAGATAACAAGGATATTCCCCGATACTCGGGATCTCCCTGTGTACGTCCCATTATCGGGTTATGTGGTTGAGCTTAACGACCGACAGTAGTTTCTTAATAGTAAAGATTACTTTTTTAGAGCCTCTATCGGAAATAATTTGTACCACCGCTTTATCTGTAGCTACTATATTGGTCTCGCTCTAATGAAGAGCTGCTGGTAGTAAAATCTTTATGAAAATAGGCGCAAGTGTTTGAAAATCTCAGGCAACTGATTACGGCGCCGGTATTATGACGACACGTATCAATGACACGATGTTATGGTCAGATACCACACTGGGATGAGGCAATGACATGGTGAAAAGCTACGTTGTAACTTTGCAATAAGATAATTGTACGGAGCAAAGTGCCTCTTGAAATTGTAGCCTCACACTGTGTGACTCTGTTAATCTTCAGTCGCATCGTATCATCGTATCATTACGACTTGCCTTCATACCACTTTATTGTGCCATCTAACAATTGCATTGCGGCTTCGTTGACATTTCCTAGAAAGCGCTACATACTACTATGACTTTCACAGCAGTCAGTCCGTAGTTAGCACATTATGTTATAATGAGTATATTGTCAATTGTATGTGCCGAACGTACATTAACTTAATATTTGATAAGTGCTGATTAGTTCGGAATTGTTACGTTGATCATTTCAATGGCAATTTATATTGACGTTACGCACACGGTTGTTGCTACAAATTTGCGTTACGCACTATGTTGTATGACTAAGATAAGCGCATAACTTCGTTTGATTCGATGTATCATACGATTATGATTGGAATTTTTTAAATCTACATATTATGGTTTTTTTCAGATAGTTTTAAGTAAATGTGTGTGCTTTGGTAGTTTTGTAAAAACATTACATTTTTACAGGACAGACAACGTTCAAAAAAACGCTATGTCTACCGTTACACAATTTTACAGTTAGGTATTCAGACGAAATTTGTAAGGAATAACGTTGTTGTCATTTCTGATATAACGCTGTCACGATGTAGACGTCAGAAGAAAACAACTCCACGATATCGGCCATTTTTCATGGACGCACAAAATGTCCTCGGCGTAAATTATCAAAAAAGTATGAACATCACCTTATTTTAGTGCGCTTTGTGATTAAATGAAGCGTACAGGTAGTTAATATTGAATACTATACAAATATACATATTTTGTTTTAACCATTAATGCACATTTATTTGAAAATAAATGAATTTTGTTTCTTTTATAATGCTTTAAAAAAAAGGTAGTCATTGTGTTACACTTTGAATTATGATCATTTCCGCAGATAAGTGGTCCAAAGAATGACCAGAATAAGTACTTATCATCAATCAGTCAATATCATTGAATTAATTTATATAGAAATGGAAAATACATCAAATGTTCTTTATGCTCCGTAAAATATTAAGGAGATATTGATTTAATTTCTTTTTTTATTCAGCGAAGAAAAAATGTAGTCATTTTGTTACAGTCCGAAAATATGACGTTACGGCGTAAAAACCGTAAAATAAAACTGACGTTTCATGTAAAATCGAACCTCTCATTATATAAAAAAAAATATCACTAACAACAAAATAAATAAATACATAAATATACATAAATAAGTAAACCAAAAAAAAGAAAAAAAGAAGGTAAATATACAGTAAAAACTAAATATTACGAATGTTGTATGTATGTCTAAACTGTTCTGTATAATTTGTACAATTTTGGATCTTGTAATTGTAAGAGTTATTGGCGATGTACTTTAATTAAATTTATAGCCAAAACATCTCCATGACGAGGTTAAAGTGTTGAGTATATGTATCACATATTTTGCAGATTTCGTGTCTCCTGCGGAAAAGCTTAAATTATACCGAGAAAAGAAAAAAATTAAGAACGAGAAAGACAGTTGAAAAAGTATCATACAATTCAAAGAAAAGAGAAAAAATGACTAAATCAAATAACAAAATAAGTTCAGAAAATGATTTAAGGCAAAAGCTGTACAGACAGAATAAAAAAGAGAATAACTTGAAAGAAGAAAACTGGAGAAAAGAGAAAAATGCTAGGAAGAGAGAATACAGAAATACATTAAAACTGAGCAGACATTCTGAGAGCATTGCTGAAAATGAATCAGATGTAGATATTGAAGGCGTTTCAGTTCAAGAACGAAGAAATTTCGCGCTTTCAAAAAGATGAAAGATAACATGCCAGTATCACCACGAAAACGTGCTCTACTTTTAACTTCGTATCTAAAGTCGGAAAGAAGTCCTACTGTCAATTTAATGTAGCGGCCTAAAGTAATCCCTTCGCCGGAAGACAGCAAAAAGTTGAAATGGCGGACGTTGTACTTTCTGACATAAAATATTTTGTTGATCAGACTAAAGTTATGCGCACGGACGATTCCAGGGTTGCAGTCAACTGTATGAGAGCTGTTGTTAATGGTGATAACGTTAGGAAATTGTAATGTGTAGCTCAGTTGGCAAATAACTTGGTCTTACTCCCAGAAGAATGTCTACAGGTATATATATATATATATATATATATATAGATATTAGTAGTGAGTTCTAATTACCTCCATTTAATATACTTCAATCTACTGAATTCAAAGATCCGGCACCTTTTATTGTCACTATCTCAACATAGCTGTAAGTGGTTGAACGCTTAAATGTGGCCCATGTTAATTCTTATTCAATTCAATGTAAGTCACGCACGCACGCACGCACGTACGCACGCAAACGAAAGCGCACGCGCACACACACGTACACGTACACAAGTACACTCACAACACGTAAACACATACGTACAGACAAGTACACACATGTACACACACGTAAACATGTACACACACATGTACACACACGTACACACATGTACACGTACACACATACACACGCACACACGCACACACGCACACATGTACATACACACACACACACGCGCGCGCGCGCGCGCGCGCGCGCGCGCGCACACACACACACACACACACACACACACACACACACACACACACACACACACACACACACACACACACACACACACACACAGTACACGCAGGAACGTACATACATGTAGACACACGCACGCACTCACTTACAACACGTAAACACACATACGTATAGACAAGTACACACATGTACACACGTACATACATGTACAAAAACACACACACACACGCACGCACGCACACAAGCACGCTCAAACACACAACACAAGTACGCACGCACGCAAGCACGCACGCGCGCGATAGCACGCAGGCACGAACGCACTCATATACACGCACGCACGCGCACACACACACACACACACACACACACACACACACACACACACACACACACACACACACATACATACATACACAAAAACACACACACACGCAAGTACATACATACATACATACATGTACACACACATACGCACGCACGCACTAACAACACGTAAACAAACGTAAACACACACGCACAGACAAGTATATACGCACGCACGCACGCACGTACACACACAATCACGTGGAAACACATGTATGCATGTACGCACGCACGCAAGCACGCACGCACGCACGCACGCACTCACGCAAGCACACGAACAATCACACACATATATACACACGCATGAACGCACGCACGAACACGCACACACACGCGCGCGCGCACACACAAACGCGCGCGCACACACACACACTCACACATACAGACGCAAGTACACACACGTACGTACATACATACGCCTTCACAACACGTAAACACACACGTACACACAAGTAACCACATTCACACACACGTACACACACGTACACATATGCACACAAGCATACGCACAGACGCAGACACATGTACGCACGCACACACACACGCACGCACGCACGCAAGCACGCAAATACATACGCTAGTACACGCACGTATGTATATACATGTTCACACACGCACGAAAGAACTCACAACACGTAAACACACACGTACAGTCAAGAACAAACATGTACACACACGTACCCACATACACAGTACACGTACGCACACGTACACACGCGGAAAAAAAGCACGCACACGAACACACACACACACATACACACACACACAAACACACAAGCACCCACCCACGCACGCACGCAGCCTCACACACACGCACGAACACAGACACACACAAACACACACGCACGCACGCTCGCACGCATTCACGCAAGCAAGCAATCACGCACACACAAACACACACATACACATGAATGTACACGAACGTACGTATATACATGTCCTCTCAGGCAAGGAAGCACTCACAACGCGTAAACAAACACGTAAACACATTTACACACATGTACACACAAGTACACACACGTATACACATACACATGTACACGCACACCCACACACACATACACACGCACGCACGCACGGACTCACGAACACACGCAAGCAAGCACGCACGCAAGCACGCAAGCACGCACGCATACACAAACACACACACTCACACGCGCAAATACACGCACGTACGTATATACATGTACACACATGCACGCACGCAAAGACTCACAACACTTAAACACACATGTACAGACAAGTACACACATGTACACACATGTACACACACGTACATACATGTAAACGTACATACTTACACACGTACACGCACACACGTTCACAAAAGCACACAAATACACTCACATACACACATTCACAAACACGCCCGCACGCACGCACGCACGCACGCACTCACACACGCACACACAAAAACACACACACATACAAGTACACGCACGTCCGTATATACATGTACACACACGCACGCAACGACGTACATACAAGTGCACACATGTACACACACATGTATAAGTACACACTCACATACACACGTACATACACACTCACGTACACACATACACACACATGCAGGTACACGCGCGTACGTATATACATGTACACAAACGCACGCAAGCACTCACAACACGTAAACACAAACGTACAGACAAGTACAAACATGTACACACACGTACACACATGTTCACACACACACACACACATATATATACATGTACACAAATACACGCACGCACGAACGCACGAACAAACGGACACAAGCTCGCGCAAACACACAAATGTACGCATAAGTACGTACACACACACGCGTAAGCACACGGACACGCACGCACGCACGCACGCACGCACTTACAACACGTTAACACACAGACGTACAGACAAGTACACACATGTATACACACGTACACACATGTACACACACATATATACATGTACACAAATACACGCACGCACTCACGCAACTAAAACACATTATCATGGTTTAACGCGTATTGATAAACATTAGTATTCTTTCAAAACGTCTCCAGTACCTTAATATACCTAAATGTATATTTGCGATTGCACTCAGGTAAACTCATTGAACAATTGCATTTGGCGGGAAATGTAAACTCAGTGAACAATTGCATTTGGCGTGAAATGTAGCAGAAATGAACACTAACACGTCAATCAAAAGGTTGCACTACTCTGACACACCTAGACTGTATTGTTGTCTTGACACATGTAAGTCGACTGGATTAATTGATTGGGGTTTGCTCTCTCAACTTCATGGAGCCTGTCAATAATGTTCAGTGTTCTGTTTGGGCGCGGTGGGCGTTTTAGACGGAACTATTGCGTTCCACCGGTAATGACAACGTATTCATACAATGCACACAGTCTAGCAAATAGTTCCGAAACGAGATACAAATTCTACTAGTATAACAAGCAATATATACATAACTATATATACTATATATATATATGTAGGCATATATATATATATATATATATATATATAGTAGAGAAAATCACACATTGAACAGAACACCTTTCACAAACACTGGATCTAGAAAGGATACTAAATGATAGAACTAATTTGTTAAAATACAATGTGGAAAATTATCATTTACAGTGCTATCAAGAAAATAAAATAAAAAATCTTAGCTAGCTGTATACCAGCTAAAATATACTCGAGTGCTTTCGGCTTTACGCCTTCTTCAGGAGTACAAAGACAAGTAACATTTCAAGAAAATCATCTAAACAACGATTTCAATGAAAACAAATCTAGAAAAGAATGTACAAATGATCATAAAGATATGATTAATATGTTCAGATATTGGAAGAAAATGCCCGCAAAAGGGGCAATTTAGATTTATATATATATATATATTCTTTTTCTACGGAGTATATGGACAAATACTAATTTTATTTTGGTATAAAAGGAAAAAGTGAGTATAACTACTATAACTTATATCAATAGGTGATGTAATATGACAACATAATTGTTCATGAACAGTCTCAATCCAAACGAGGATGCGATATATTTTATATTTATCGTATTCAGCAATTTGTAAAGTTCCATCCATTAATACTCGTTTTATCAAATAAAGTGGTGTTTAATAATCATATGTTTTTAAGTTTGTATTTATGTGTTACAGGAAAGAGAATCCGTACTGAACACAGAGAAATCTTCATGGACATATACAAGTAAAAAAGAAGGAGTGTTACATTATCAAATGCGCACAAAAAGACAGTATTAGACTTTTGGTTGTCGCCAGAAATATCCTGTCCTACTGCAAACAAAAAAGACTTGAAGCGTGTGCGTATTGAAGCAAACGTGTATACAAGTCATATGAAGTACATTCTAGAGAAAACGCAATCTGTCGCGAACTTAGAGTTTAAGAATAAGTACCCGCTCATACAAAATATCACAGCGATTGTCTGAAAAACTGAAGCCTTATTTCGTAGTACCTATCCGTCCCCGCGACCGTGAAACGTGTTGCTATAGGTATCATGTAGAGGCAAGATTTCTGTTTAAAAGCTGTAGGATGTTCGTAAGAAACACACGGTTAGACGGTTAGAGACAATGCATACCCTATATTCGACCATCTTTCAGATTTGGTGAATCATACTCTTTGCTCAAAAAGTGAAGCTAACAAAGTTCACAACTTGAATTGTGTGGAACGTAATTGTTTGGAATGTGGTGTACATAAATTTGAACTGTCAGAGAATGAATTGTCCACAGACGAGTTTGCTCCAGATATAGAGTGGATGTGCTATGAATATGTCAATGTGAAGTATAAGAGAATAGAAAAGAAAATATTATGTCTTGTCGAAAAAAAGAAAGACGAAAACGGGAGTTTAATTCCAATACGTTCGTGATATTATAGCGAAATTCTCCACCTTTGTGTTTCGGTTTTCGGGGCAATCTACCAAATTGCAACAGCTTAAAGAAAAACTTCGTCAAAATGACGTTATATGTGTTCATGACTTTTCCAAAAATTATGCATGCAAAGAAAGAGTGGAAATACAGTCAAAATACTTCCAACGCACCAAGGCATCTTTACACCTTACTGTTATTTATAGGCATCCTATACCTGAGATTGATGGACCAGATATTTCTGAAGATGAAGCGAATCTTTTAGAGGAGAGTTCTTTGTAATATGTCCGGATCCTCAGCACGATCATACTTTCAAACATGAAGTTCAGCGCCAAGTAGCTGATTATTTGCAAAGCTTGAACTATAAAGTTCAAAAGATGCTCGAATTCACTGATGGTTGCGCAACTCAGTACAAGTATCGACATTGTTTTGGTGATCTAAGTTACGTAAAACAAGATTTCGGCTACGAAATCACTCGGAACAACTTCGAGACATCTAACCCGAAGGGTGTACAAGACGCCGCAGGCGGACTTATTAAAAAACAAGCAGACTTTGCCGTGGCTCGTGGAAAATATGTTATTCAAAATGCTCATGATCTGTTTGATTTCTATGTGGAGAACCTATCGACTGTAAAACAAACGTCTGGTTGCAAGAGGAGGGTTTTTCGAATAGTTGAGCAAATACCTAGGGAACGAAACAGATCGTTCATGTCAATAAAAAATGTAAGAACTGTACACCAAGTCTATTCTGTAAAGAATGAGTGTGAAATATTGCTAAGGAACTTGTCCTGTTACACATGTGAACCTTGCATAAATGGTGAGTTAGATCGGTGCATTAGTTTTGCGGGTTGTTTTACGTATACGAAGCTGAAACATGAACATAAAAGTTTAACTGAAAAAGAAAGTAATTCTAACTCATTGATTGACGTAATTCAACCCGGGGTTATTCTGGCTGTCTACACAGATGATCCAAATGAGGATTACTACTTGATGTTGTGCGAGGTGGAAGAACATATTCTGCTTAAACATAACACTGATGACTGGGGAAATATTTTTCGACCCGATACCAAACTTATTGAAGGCCTATATTTTGACAAAGTAAATGGACATCCACTGAAATTGAAGTTGATAAAAGACAAAGAAATAATTCCTTCACTTTTTGTTTTATACATTTGTTTAGAAAAACAAACTAAAGGTGGCATTTTTGTTTTTAAGTATGGATACACATGATGAAATCTTAAACGCATGTCATGAGGTGAACATATAATGATATGCCTGTGCTGAACGCGCTAACTTTTATATTCTTATATGTTGGTTCTGGTGTAATTTCTATACATACGCAGTGGTTAGTTTGTCTTCGACCTGTGTTTATAAAGACTTAGTAGAATTGGAATACTTAGAATTATACATAAAAATGTCATTCTCCAGAGTCGTAATTATATCTGAAATAACTAAGAATAAAACTGATACCACACAAACTCACCTGCATGTAATATCTGAAATCGGCCTGTCACATTATAGAATGTCATATACAGAAATAAGCAGTAAAAGCCTGCTTATTGAAGAAAACAATTAAATAATGGTAATTCATATTTGCATATTATATATAATTCGAATAAGAAATACTTAAGAATATTAAAAAATGCGGGCTTTCAATTAAAAAAAAAACATATGTGGAGTCTCTGTCAAAAAAAAACCTCAAATATTCGACGACGTCATGTAACGCTAATCGGTAGCAACACCGTGCGTAACGTCATTATAAACATATTTACTTGTAATCAACTATATGTGTTTAATGATCTTTAATTCAGAATTGATTTGCATTCTTCGGCGTGTATGAACCCTGGGAGAAAAGGCACATTCCTTGAAGGGCGTTAGCGAGTATGATGCATTTATCATTTACATTTAATCCGAAAAGATACGAATAATGCTTAGTAATATATAGTCAACAGAGTTCATTTCTATATGGAGCCATAATCCGGGGGCAATCGGGGCAGCCATGTCGTCATAGGTCACGTGATGTCCTAGCCGATTCCAATATTAGGGTCAGTCCCTCCCACTTACAATAACATCGCGGGTTTTACCCACTCACGCATTAAGGGTTTTCCGATGACTCATCGCGGTAGTGAGATTTTGTTCCGAAGATTGACGCCAAGACATAGAAAACACGCCCTTCTGGATTTTCCCTTGACTCATTAACTTGACTGAGATATATAGAAGCACCTAATTTGCTTTCCAACGACATATTATTATCCCCACCAATGTATGTCATCACTTGTTTCCATGACAATATATGATACATTAACAATATATCACTCCTAAATCTATTATTTACAATTTCCGTTTTCCACAGCCGCCTTAAATATGAATTGTCAATAAATGTCCATGAAGTCGTCGAGCTCCTAACAATGTAAATATATCCTGGTCACGGCAACCAAATCAAGCCATGTAGCATACACATACATAGTGGTGTTTAGTACGTCCATTTGTTGATTACTTAAATAGTCCCTATTATTAAATGACTTAGGTTCACAAGGTATAATAGTATTTAGAGACTTTCAAATGTCCAAATCCTCAAATTATTATGTAACGCTAAACCACTGCCCTTACGTATATTATACTAGCTTCCATAGTATAGTTTAACTTATCCCACACCCTGTCTTAGACTGCGGGGATCCATCTTGTGGATACAAGACCGACTAACTATTCAAACTCTCCCTCTACTCTCTACTCTCCTCTCCCGACTCCGCTAGACTTTCCGTGCGCTCAGTATTATACTAAAAGTTTACCCAGACTATCTTTCTGCATTTAGTCATGCCTCACATATGGATCTGTGTAGCTACAGGTTAACGCCATGGTGATAACCTCATTGTATGCATACATTGCCCACAAGACCTTTCGGCCAATGCTCTCCCCTAATATAGCAATACCTCTTAACTCCCAGACTTCATAGTTTTCCGAACACTTCCTGAGCAACTAAGTTTAGAACAGGTAAACAATGACAGGTGTTCAGACGATTAACCACGGAGTTAGCCCACATATTTTGGAAACTCCCATTGCATGATCATTTCAGATGGGGATTAACAGGGGTTTACATTACCTATAAGTGTGTTACATTTATAAACTGTTAGGTTAGGTACAGTGGCGTGGTCTTAGTGTTACAGCCAGACTTTTGGGTAATACGCAAGAAAAGAATGACGAAGGCATTCACTTCGTCGGGTAGCGACGAGTCTGGGAGAGTGTTGAAGGGGGTCGCCCCTCCCACACGACCCCCTCCCGCAGATGGGTGTTTAAACAGGTTTTGAAATACATAATTGAAATGGTATCTCCCTGTAGCAAGGCGCGTAGCCAGAGCATTTTGCGTGATACACAGGAAGAGAATGCCGAAGGCATTCGCGACGAGTGGCGGAGAGTGTGGGAGGGAGTCGCCCGCTCCCGCAGGTAGAGGCTTCGTGGCGTATCTGCGTATAGGCAGCTACGCGTCTGCAATAACGTCCGAAAAGCGAAACAACTCGGCTAAAATCGAAGATATTTTCACTACTGGGTTTGGCTATAGAGAATTGTTTCACTTTGTGTAAGTCTATGTGTTTGCAAACACTTGCATCCGCCAGTTGGTGAAAAAAAACACACACGCCTAGACCACTCTAAACCGTCAGTTAAATAAACTCTATTATAACATTCATTATAACAGTAACATTTTATGATATTAAAACTAGTGGCGTAGCTGCCGTAACGCCACAACGCCCGGGCTTCCCAAACGGCTACGCCACTAGTTTTAATATCATAAAATGTTACTGTTATAATGAGTGTTATAATAGAGTTTAATTAACTGACGGTTTAGAGTGGTCTAGGCGTGTGTGGTTTTTTTTCCACTAACTGGCGGATGCAAGTGTTTGCAAACACATAGACTTACACAAAGTGAAACAATTCTCTATAGCCAAACCAGTAGTGAAAATATCTTCGATTTTAGCCGAATTGTTTCGCTTTTCGGACGTTATTGCAGACGCGTAGCTGCCTATACGCAGATACGCCACGAAGCCCTCTACCTGCGGGAGCGGGCGATTCCCTCCCACACTTTCCGCCACTCGTCGCGAATGCCTTCGGCATTCTCTTCTTGCGTATCACGCAAAATGCTCTAGTTACGCGCCTTGCTACAGGAGACACCATTTCAATTATGTATTTCAAAACATGTTTAAACACCCATCTGCGGGAGGGGTCGTGCGGGAGGGGCGACCCCCTTCAACACTCTCCCCCACTCGTCGCTAACCGACGAAGTGAATGCCATCGTCATTCTTTTCTTGCGTATCACCCAAAAGGCTCTGGCTGTAACACTACGACCACGCCACTGTACTTAACCTAAACAGTTTATAAATGTAACACACTTATAGGTAATATAAACCCATGTTAATCCCCATCTTAAATGATCATGCAATGGGAGTTTCCAAAATATGTGGTTAATCATCTGAACACCTGTTATTGTTTACCTGTTCTAAACCTAGTTGCTCAGGAAGTTTTTGGAAAACTATGAAGTCTGGGAGTTAAGAGGTATTGCCATATTAGGGGAGAGCATTGGCCGAAAGGTCTTGTGGGTAATGTATGCATACAATGAGGTAATCACCATGGCGTTAACCTGTAGCTACACAGGTCGATCCATATGTGAGGCATGACTAAATGCCGAAAGATAGTCTGGGTAAACTTTTAGTATAATACTGAGCGCACGGAAAGTCTAGCGGAGTCGGGAGAGGAGAGTAGAGAGTAGAGGGAGAGTTTGAATAGTTAGTCGGTCTTGTATCCACAAAATGGATCCTCGCAGTCTAAGACAGGGTGTGGGATAAGTTAAACTATACTATGGAAGCTAGTATAGTATACGTAAGGGCAGTTGTTTAGCGTTACATAATAATTTGAGGATTTGGACATTTGAAAGTTTCTAAATACTATTATACTTTTCGAACCTAAGACATTTAACAATAGGGACTTTTTAAGTAATCAACAAATGGACGTACTAAAACCACTATGTATATGTATGCTACATGGCTTGATTTGGTTGCCGTGACCAGGATATATTTACATTGTTAGGAGCTCGACGACTTCATGGACATTTATTGACAATTCATATTTAAAGCGGCTGTGGAAAACGGAAATAGTGAAACTGGAAAATTCGGATTTATATATCAAAGGTGAGAATAATACCAGAATTATTTTTGTAAGTACCAAATTAGCAAGAAAAATGCATAAGCTGCCTTGTCGAGAATTTAATATCAAATATGAGAAAATGTTAATTAAATGAAAAATAAAAAATATTTCAAACTGAGGTCGGTTCCGATACTATTCAATATGGATGAATAGAGTTTAGAAAACTTAAATTTATTTTAAATTGGGTATTTAAAATTCACATTAAAATTAAATATACGAATGAGTATATAAACTGCATTTAAATGAGAAATGCGGTCTTAAATTAATCTAGGTGGTAACGTTATCTTTTTATAGATGAAAATAAAGTCAAATAATTATGTTGAACACTGTTCAAACAACATAGTTTCAATGGGATTATACAAGTTTTGTATAATACATTATTAGCAATAGGAAATCAGATATTAACTTTACATGACCGCCATTGAACTCGATACATAAATGGTGCAATACATAATTTACTGCCAGTTAGATACTGAAGAAGGGTGTATCAAATAGGAGAACATTATAATGGGGAAATGATGAACGTAGGACTGAAAGTAAGAAGTGCAAAACAATAGTTTGCCAGAATAATAATCTTTAAAGAATAATATATTTTTCGGAAAACAAACCACACAAAATTGGTTTGTAGATGATATGATAATACTTATGCGGCATCAGTCAAGACGTAATGTCAAATTGATAAGTCAATAGGCAGTGAGTCTATTTTTTCCGGTAAAATATGGGTACGTTTTCCTTTTACCTAAAATGGAATTATACACATGAGCAGTTGAATAATGTTGCATAATTCTGCACATAAATATCATCTTTTCATTTTGCTGAGCAAGATTATAGGTTCTGAGTATAGGTGGCTATAACTGCAAAGTTGAGTACGTTGCAGATACGATCAATTCAGTATTGTCTCGTATGCCTTTAAATGCTAAATCTCAGGAAGCCAAATGGTATGAATCGAATATAAATGCTGAGGCAAAGGGAAAAAACACCATCTGACTAAAATGATGAATTAATGAGTTTAGATATCTTTATTCTGACATGATTATTGATAAGCACAAGACAGATGATTTTAATTGGAAATGTAATAGTAAGATACATACAGGTGTTCATGTAGAGCTTACCTTTTCGAAGGTGTTAACTATTACGCTTGTTAGAAAAATATCTTCTATAGTGATATATTAAAGGTGACCCATGCATTTGAATTAGTTGTGTTAATGAACTGTTTTCATAATGATGGAAAATATAATACATGTTGTACTGTTTAATGTGTACATAACGTTAACGTAAGTTGATGTAATTAAAGGCAGAATATGTTTTATGATTGCTGACGAGGTATCGGCATATATTAATTCGGTATTCGCTCAAGCGATATATAAGACAGTTAGTGTTCAACTATGTTTAAGAAGTCTAGAGTTGACCTTAGGAGAGAAAGTATTCTCCTGCATCGACGAGAACTGAGAGAAGAAGCGACAGTCGCGTCGTGGAAGTTCATGAATTGAACTGGTGGCATCATCAATTGATGTTGATACGGTGACGTTAGAACCGTATGGAACAATACAAGTGAAAGTGTACATAGTTGGAGTTAACCATAATCAATAGATACAATGTAGTGCGTGGACTTGTAACCGATGTATTCATGTATTTTGTTTATAAAGAAGTTACTGTATAATTCATCTATCGGTAATTGGACATAACATCCAGCGTTATAAAGATAGGACGGTCTAATAAACATCAGAGACTTATCTTGTATTCGGCAGCAGGAGTGTATTGACCTTGAAATGGTAAATAGACACAAGTACGAAAAGTTAAGTATGACTATATTTGACGTTTTTCATATTAGTCGCATTGCACTCAATTGTCAACGTTTTTAGCAGCACAGAGTGTCAGTTTAGTCACATGCTGTTAGTGTTTTATATCAAACTGATCGTCTTGAAGTGGCCTTTCATCTGGTATATAAATGATATCATTAAATTAAGGTGTTAATTATTATTTATAAAACTTTCTATTTATTTCGCCGCTTTATTACCGTGGCATTTTAAGAAAAAAACGAAGTTAAAACCATTTATCTTTTAAATGGCTTTATAAAAAGCCTGCACAATTTTAGAATGTTTTAGAGTATTTAATTTCCTATCGGAATATAAAATAAAGTGTGCTGATCATCGAAATATGTTTTTCAGTATGCTTATTTTATTAACCCCAAACCCCTTCGAAAACAAGATGTCTCTGTCGAGCTAATGTCATTGACATAACGACGTCGACGGAATTTATATTATAGGTACATTGCATACTTTGGTGATATATATTTTTAAATAAACAGCTGTCCATATTAATAGCAATAGTGTAACCTGCTAGACGGACTGTACATGATATTCAACATAAATTGTTGGAGGTTTTAGCAAATCGTCGATTTAACTAGCAAAGGGTGTTCCTACTGTCAGATTCGGAAGAAGCGAAGCCCTGCATATTATAGTACATATATCCTAATACGCTTCTCGAAACGAAGTCCCGCGTATCTTCAAACAATTTAATATTTTACAACATTATGATAAATACTTTGGTAACATGGCGAAATGATGTTGCATACCTAAACACAAGGCCGATATCAGCGATGTGTATACCAAGCTGTGTGTCCCTCGTGAAGACATATGTTCGCATATGTATTTGTTAAAGAAACTATCACGCTAAAGAATGGCACAAATACACTACAAAACAGTTTACCAAAACTGTATCCAGGTATTCAGGTCATACAATAATGTATATGTGTCAGTTAAAAGTATAGGTTTATTCGAGGGTTCTTACAATGCTTGTGATTGAATATGCGTAAAATGTATGCTTTGGTAACGAATAATTCGACGCTTCTATTGTGAGGTTGGTAAGGCAGATTAAAACCATGTATATTGTTTCTATAGTGTTGGTATTCAAAAAATAAGCTGTATTTATCCCGATGTCAGTATGTTTAGAAACGGTATACATCTGATGTAAAAAGTGTCTGTTGATGACGGGGTACAGACTTTAAATCTCTATCATCCAGATACGCACCAGCTGGACATATTGATACTTTGTAATTCTTTAGAGATCTAGATTCTTATAAACAGCATTTTTGAGTACATAACAATTAACATTCTAGTTTGGCAACTGTTGGGTTAGGAAATGTAACTGTGGTATTTTTAGACTCTTAGACTAATATTTAGACCATAGTGTTTAACTCTGGGTTGTGCTAACTCCAGACCGACACTCATGGTGGTTGATTACTCTTCTAATTTATGGCATTCATAATCAATCGATATATGTAAACTGTGACGCTGAGTTGAGATGACCTAGGCGTGACTAGTGTCCGGGCTGTACACAGCAGTGTGTCATTGCTTAATCTAAATTCATGGCCGTCATTATTCATTAATGAACTGCCATTTAGGCAGATAGGACTTGACTTACTATAATAGTTGAGATGACCTAGGCGTGACTAGTGTCCGGGCTGTACACAGCAGTGTGTCATTGCTTGATCTAAAATCCTGGCCGTCATTATTCATTAATGAACTGCCATTTAGGCTGATAGGACTTAACTTACTATAATAGTTGCCAGAGTTAGAGTGTAAAAATAATCTTCCAGAATCCTATTCTCTATATTTTCTATCCAGCATCCAGAGACATAAATGTTTATGTCTAATGTATATGTTTTTGTCTTGTCTCATATAATACTTTATTGGCATTTGTAGCGTTGCTAATAATATGTATGTTTACTTTCATATGTATACCTGGTTGCTACTTACATTTACTTACGTGTTCTTACAATTAAAAGCTGTATGAAATATATGCAATCACGTATGGCATGTTAGACTATACATGTATAAGTATCAACAGTTAGTATGTTATGCGGACATGCACATATATAGTTGTCCTTAGTTAAAAAACCTTCTCGTAACAATGAAGAAGTTCATTATACATGTATATTATAAATATTTGTTGTTTAATTTGAAGACTGAGTTTGACTGTTAGCCATATATGTATATGTGTATGTATATCCTCTTAGGGGTTAGCCTATTGGAAATTTGAAAATAAACTATATAAACATTAGTGGCATGCATTATTTACTGTAAATGCGCATCTGTGCTTTGTACATATTGTTTTAGATATTTAGTTCTCTCTGTAACAGTTTTGAATAAAAGTAGTAAATGTTACATTACATGTTTTTGTGTTTTAAATATAAATATCTTGACTTATTTTACACCATTGAACTTAATGGAATACAGTGAAGTTATGTGAAGTGTGATACAGCAATACACGTTTATCTGGTTGAACCGGTGGTTTCATCATGACGAGATTACGTAATTGCCACACTGTTACGTAACAGTACGGTAGTTACTATTTTAGTGTAAAGGGATATTTGTTAGAAGCGCGTAATATACTAATACGAGACCGACGTCAGCAATATGGTTTCACTTGTCCACTAATACTATTACTACTATATATTACCGTTTGTACTAGTACCGTTTCAAAGTGGTTTCAGAAGTGGGATAGCTTCTAGACGACACACACGCTAAGCGTAGTAATACCGCTTCAGTCTTATAAAGCCATTATTTAGTATGTCACCATAATGATCATATAGTATAGAGCCACTGTTAAATGAGTGTAACCATTATGATACTATAGTGCCATTATTCAATGTGGGAGACCACAATAATCATATAGAGTCATTGTTAAATGAGTAACCATAATGATACTATAGTACCATTATTCAATGTGGGCGACCACAATAATCATATATAGACATTGTTATATGACTGTAATCATAATGATAATATAGTGCCATTATTTAATGGATGTGACAATAATGGTCGTATAGTGTTAGTATTCAAGATGGTGATTTGTTGATGGTGATGATAATTTAGTGCCATTATTGAATATGGGTGATCTTAATTGTTTTATAGTACCATTAGTCAACGTGTTTGATCATAATTGATATATAATGCCATTATTATAATTATTTGGATCATGGGTCCAGCGCTCTACCACCAGACCACAACGTGCCATTATTAAATGAATGTGACAATAATGGTCCTAAACAGCTCGGCAATAATGGTCATACTAGTGCAATTATTGCATAGGGGTGATCTTAATTGGTTTACAGCGACATTAGTCAATGTGTTTGATCATGACTGATACATGTATATAATACAATTATTATAATTATAAAGGTGGCCATAGTGGTACTATAGTGAAATTATTCAATGTGTGTTGCACCACTATCAAATATCGATCCTACAGTGCCATTATTTAATCTTTGTGAGCATACTGGTCCTATACATCCACTATTCAATCTGTGAAATCATTATGGCCTTAACCTGCCATAATTCAGTGTTCGTTACCCTAAAGGCAATATAGTCCCATTATTCAATGGATGTGACAAACATGGTGACAGTCCGAAACAGCTCGACAGGAATACCTGCATCGCATATAAGGTGTGATTGGGACATGGATTTTAATCTAAGTAAGTGTTTTGTTATACACATATACGCTAATAAACCCCAATACAAATAAAGGATATATGAAAGGCCATGTCCGGGTATTGATCAGGTACAGAACAGGGTGGCTTGCAAGACATTGGGAAAGTATAAGTATAAACTAATTCTGCCTTGTGAACAATCTAGCATTTATTATTTGATCTTGACCAAACTTGGTAATAGCAATGGGATCTTGGACGAGTTTGAAAACCAGCCAGATCGAACCATTTACACTGGAGTTATGGCCTTTGAATTTCTATATAATAATAATTTGGCATCGTTAACACGATAGGGCCTTCAGTTTTACTTCGAATCTGTTACAAACTTCGCCAGATTGTTGATACCAATGAACGCTTAAACGAGTTAAAACAAAAGTCAAATCGGATTAATAGCACCGGAGTTACGGCCCTTGCTTTAGTTAAAACTGTTGTGTTTTGTCTCAATAAGACAATTGGTCATTCACTTGGCCGGGTTTAATGACACTTTGCAGGGATGATCAGTACCAAATATAGTTATATAAATCGTTACCGTGTTCCGGTTGAATGATTTTTGCGAATTTATAGCCCTTTAAAGGTTTTAATAAACAAATTGTGTCCGGGCTAGTTCTCCTGAACCCCTGGCCTAGTTGTGCGTATGATCACCATGTTCCGAATGAATGATATTTAGCCGAGTTATAGCCCTTTAAAGGTTTGGATACACACACTTTATCCAGAGTAGATTCTTCTGAACTACAGGCGAAATTTCAACGAATTTTGGCAGGGATGATGAGTACCAGGTCTAGTTGTGCATATCATCGCCGTGTTCCAGAATGATTCTTGGCAGAGTTATGACGCTTTAATTGTGTTAATACACAAAAGGTGTACAGGCTAGTTCTCCTGAACACCTGGCTGGATTTCAACGAAACTAGGCAGGGATGATCAGTACCAAGCCTAGCTGCACATCTCATCACCGTGTTTTTGTTGAATGATGTTTGACACAGTTATTGCTCTTGATGCACAAACATTATCCGGACTAGTTGGCTGGATTTCAGTGAAACTTGGAAAGAATGAACAATACCAAGCCTAGTTGCGCATATTCGTTTCATGTTGCGGTTGAATGATTTTTGTTGGAGTGTTAGCTCTTTAAAGAGTTTAATACACACACAATGTCTGGACTATTTCTCCACAAGCACTGTGCAACTTGGTTACGGTTGTCATTGTCGTGTTCCAGTTGAATGATTTTTGGTGGAGTTATTACCCTTTAACGGTTTTAATACACCGACTTTGTACTGGCTAGTTCTCATGAACCCCTGATCGGATTTCAACGAAACTTGGCGGGGATGATCAGTACAAAGCCTGGTTGCGCATACCATCGCCGTGTTCCGGTTGAATTATTTTTGGCGCCTGAGGACGTATGGCCCATTATGCATAAACTATATCCGGACTGGCTGGATTTCAGTGAAACTAACTTGGCAGGAATCATCAGTGGGAAGCCCTGTTGTGGATAGTGTTGTCGTGTTCCCCATCAAAGACTCCATATAACAAGTACAGCGATATTGACCCTCTTTGGCCTCTTGTTTAAACTTCTTTGCATAGAAACGAAAAGCTCAAGTGAGCTATTTTTAAATGGGCCTCTTGTTTATAGGCATGAATCGGAAGCAATACCGTATATTTGTGTTTTAAGGAATTTTACAGGTAGCTTCTAGTTCTTTGAGGGATGTGGGTGGGTATGCAAGATATTCAACAATAATAAGTAGTTGTATGATATTGTAAATGTGCAAATTGGTATTGTGATCTGTCATCATATTTTGTCCATCGTCCCTCAGTCCATCATCTCCAAGCCTTGTTTTTGTTCACCATGCTGCATACTTGCAGTATGAATCCATCATATACTGCACCGCAGCACATATACTGCATTGAAATATATACTGTATTGAAACATATATGTCCAGCAAAATTACCAAATTTGAAACATATAGCATTCCCTAATTCATTACGTGCGACAGTTTATTTATCACATTGTTTTCTTTGGCATGAGTGACGTCACATCGACTGTTTACCACTGGATTGGTTCCCAGTTGCAAACAAAGGGAAAGCTAAATGTATTGATTATGCCCACGGCAATATACACTCATTTTCAGGAGTGTTTGTAAAACGCATGTCCTATGTGACATTTCACCGTCTGACAAAAAAACAAACATTATAAGGAGTGTTGTTTAACCAAGACTATTACTTTTTTAAAGTTTCAAGATTGTAGCTCAAATAGTTCATAAAAACAGTCGGGAAAGAATTGTTCCGGATCAAGTCACAGTTATCTTGGCATTTAACCTACTAACCCCAAAAGTAATAAAGTTCCTCCTTTTACCGAATGGAATGTGCGTATAAGGTTTTATGAGTATATGCGTTATACTCCTGGAGTTATTGTTGGGAATATGTTTGTACATATGTGATATGCGGTCAAGGCGACCTTGACCGTTAGCCTAGTGACCTCACAATAACTCAGTTTCTCCTCTGACCAAAGGCAGTGTATCTATGAACTTTTTGTAAGAATGCGTGCTACGCTTTAGTATGCGTAATGTCACATATATTCATTACAACATTGAACGGAAACCTACTGACCCCAACAAGAATAATGTTTTATCTCTAATCAATAGCTATATACCGATGGATTTCTTGAGCGTGGGAATTATGATTTCAAAATTATGGCACTGAATTGTATTTCCATATGAGGTTATGGCGACCTTGACATCTGACTGACTCACTCCAAAAACAACATGGTTTCTCCATTTACAAAGTGTAAAGTACTCTTGAAGTTTCATGCGTATGTGTGTTATGTTTTCAAGTTAATCGCGCTAAATGCATATTTCCATATCCGGTCAAGGCGACCTTGACAGTTGACCTAATGACCCAAATACAATATAATTCATCATCTCATCAAAGGCAATCTACCTATGACGTTTCATGAGTGTGGGCTGTGAGGTTAAGAAGTTGTCTTGCGCCATGCGTATTTTCATATAAAGTCTTGGTTATCTTGACCGTGACTTGCTGACCCCAAATACAATAGGTTCCTGCCATTAATTAGGGAAATAAACCTAAGACGTTTGCATGAGTGCGGCGGAGAGCGTATTTCCATATATAAGGGTAGTATGTTTTCGAAATGATCGTCCCTACTGTGTACTTGTTTACTGACGGACAGACGTACACACCCTTACATAGTACATGTACGTCACTTTTTTCAAATGGGCATATAAACAGGAGGATAAGGAAAATGCATGGATTGTTTTAAATGGCCAGAACACCTATGATGGATTAATTAAATACTCGACCCAACGGTACAAACGGAACGAAGTACGAGTTCCTCTTCTCCCACAGGTGAGAACGTTTCGAGGATGTACTGCACACCATGAGGCCCACATTGGATGATACCGGATCCGTAGGGTATCACACACGATCATTAACGGCTATTTTCGGACTGTTGTTGGTCTGCTTACACCATGTGAGCAATTCAAACGATTTCACGAAACATATGTGCGAATGATTTTAGGCGACGATAATATATTTAACTCGCACGATGTTGTTTTATTGTTAACAAACACTCCGATAGATGTAAATATTTATGGAGTTTCTAGAACACACATGTATTGCCGCTACCCCGATCACGTGTGTTACCCGTTTCTTGAAGAGATACATGAAAGACATACTGGAGATCATCAACAGTAAATCCACAGAGCACGTAAAAAAGACGGGTACTTTATGTATCGAGTTTAAATTTGAAGGGAAGAAAATAGCTGCTGGACACACACATAGTCTTTTGGAACGACACACACACTGTGGTAACAAAACAAATAAGACCTGAAGAGAATGAGATAACAAACCACAAATTAAATCTGAAAGACTGGATATCCATAGTGTAATGTAGATAAAGTGACAGAGACGAGAAAATACACTCGAAGAATAATAATGGGATGATTAATAAAGACGGAAATAATACATCGAGGTGTGGTTGTACACTTACAGAATTTCAGTATATTTCCAGTATATTTCCAGTATACTTCCAGCACGATTTTGGAGTTTAACGGCAGTACGATTGCAGCAATACTTCATACATGCTGCAAACTTCTTACATAAAGACTAACATGCAGGAAGCATGAATGCAGCATGTTTCAAATATGTATATTATGCTGAAAACATACTTCATATATGCTTCAATGCAGTATATACTTCAGTGCAGTATATGCTTATATGCAGTATATGCTGAAATGCAGCTGTGTACCAGCATGTAAGCAGCATGTTACACATATGCTAATTATACCGGAAAAAATACTGCATACATGCTTAAATGCAGTATAATCGCCAATGCAGTGTATGCTTCAATGAAGTAAATGGTGAAATGCAGCAGTGCAGCAGCATGTGAGCAGCATGTTACAAATATGTTAATTATATTGGAAAAATACTGCATATATGATTTAATGTAGTATATTTTTCAATGCAGTGTATGATTCAATGCAGTATATGCTGCAATGCAGCAGTGTAGCAGCATGAATGCTATATGTTTCAAATTTGGTAATTTTGCAGGACATATACAGTATATGTTTCAATGCAGTATATGCTGCAATGCAGTATATGTTTCAATGCAGTATATGTGCTGCAGTGCATAATATGCCGGATTTATACTGCAATTATGCAGCATGGTGAACAAAAACAAGGCTTGGTGATGACGGACTGAGGGACGATGGACAAAACATGATAACAGATCACAATACCAGTTTTCACATTTACAATATCATATAACTACTTATTTTTGTTGAATATCTTGGATACCCACCCACCTCTAAGAACTAGAAGCTACCTGTAAAATTCCTTAAATAACAAATATACGGTATTGCTTCGGATTCATGCCAATAAACAAGAGGCCCATTCCGAGGAGATGTTGTTTAAAGCAATTGTAGATAGAGAAAAAGATGGGTGAATGATAAAAATAGCTCACTTGAGCTTTCGTTTCTATGCAAAGAAGTTTAAACAAGATGCTCAAAAGGGCCAGTATCGCTGCACTGGTTATATGGTGTCTTTGATGGGGAACACGACAACAATATCCACAACCAGGCTTCGAACTGATGATTCCTGCCAAGTTAGTTTCACTTAAATCCAGCCAGTCCGGATATAGTTTATGTATAATGGGCCATACGTCCTTAGGTGCCAAAAATAATTCAACCGGAACACAGCGATGATATGCGCAACCAGGCTTCGTACTAATCATCCCCGCCAAGTTTCTTTAAAATCCGACCAGGGGTTCAGGAGAACTAGCCTTTACAACGTCAGTGTATTAAAACCGTTAAAGGGTCATAACTCCACCAAAGGTCATTCAACCGGAACACGACAATGACAGCCGTAACCAAGTTTCGATGAAAGTCGACACAGTGCTTGTGGAGAAAGAGTCCAGACAATGTGTGTGTATTAAACTATAATATTTCAGAATAACAAGAGCCATAACTCTACTGTTATGAATCCGATTTCGCTGTTTTTTCAACATGTCTGAGCTTTCATTGATATTAAAAAGCTGTATAAGTTTCGTAAAGACCAAATTATAAATGAAGGTGCTAGACAGTTCAAAAGACAGAAAATGTTTTTTTAAGAATAAACAAGGGCCATAACTCCGCCGTAAATGGTTCGAGATGGCTGGTTTTCAAACGTTTTTGAGCTTGCTTTGATATTAACCAGCTGTATAAGTTTCGTAAAGACCAAATTATAAATGAAAGTGCTAGATTGTTCACATGGCAGAAAATGACATTTTTCAGTAAAAACAAGGACCATAACTCTAATGTTTGTAATCCGATCTGGTTGGATTTCGAAATCTTCCGAGTTGTTATTTATATTAACAATATGTGCAAGTTTGGTAAAGATCAAATAATAAATGAAGGTGCTAGAGTGCTCACAAGGCAGAATATGGTATTTTTCAGCAAATCAAGGGCCTGAACTTCGGTGGAACTAAACCGATCTTGCTATTTTTCAAACTTGTTCGCGCTTTCTTTGATATTAACAATCTGGCACAATTTGGTAATATCAATTAATAAATGAAGTTGCTACAGTGTTCACAATGCAAAAATTAGCGGACTACGACAGACGACGGACGACGTCGACGACGGACGACGAACGACGGACAACTCGCCATTCCATGTATATCGGTGTTCACAGTGAAATATATTTCCCAAACCTCTAGGCAATAGTTATTCAATTCCTGATCAAATTATGTATGCCATAATTTAGCCGCATATCAATACTAATGATTAAAAAAATTGCAATTTAGGATAACATATTTAAATATAAATAAATATTGTTTCATTAATTCATTATTTTTTTCAAAATAAGCGTGATGTCCTAGTTTTAAAAGAAAAACATATGAACATTGGTAAAACAAAATTCAATATTTACGTGTGTTACTCAAGAAATAAAAGATTTCCAGCGGGTTTATATTGTCCCAGATCAAAACTTGGTGGGCGGGACTTGAAGACCATCGAGATACATAGGGCCAGAGTCCTGCGATTTCGATACGTTTCAAGTCCAAAACATCACACAATATAAACACGCTGGAAATATTTTATTTTTTATCTGACATGGCTTGTTATGTATTATATAAAGACATATTTGAGAGATTGAAAATAATACAAGCGAATTCTCACATTGAATGTCCATCTCTTAATGTTTAAATGATGTCGTAACGATTGAAAGACGTGACGTTAGAGGTCTTGATAGCATTTGTAAAAACTCCTCAAGAACCAATCAGCATTGATTATATTAATAAGCCATGTTAGATTTAAAAGGGACACATAGCAATCTTGAAGTTGTTATCAAACATAGTGAAATATAATCAACATTTATTAATATGCAAAACCATTTTGCTTGATACTATTCTGATAATTATTATTAATGATTGATAAAATGGAATTTATGAGACGCCGTTAGTTTTATAAAAAAGGTCAAGACTGCCGTGTGTCCCGTTAGTTTTACAAATATCAAATGTGCGGTGTTTCCCGTTAGTTTTATAAAAAGGTCAAGACTGCCGTGTGTCCCGTTAGTTTTATAAAAAGGTCAAGAGTGTCGTGTGTCCCGTTAGTTTTATAAAAGGATCAAGACTGCCGTGTGACCCGTTAGTTTTACAAAATTCAAGAGTGCCGTGTGTCCCGTTAGTTTTACAAAGATCAAGAGTGCCTGTGTCCCGTTAGTTTTGCAAATATCAAGACTGCCGTGTGTCCCGTTAGTTTTACAAAGATCAAGAGTGCCGTGTGTCCCGTTAGTTTTGCAGATATCAAGACTGCCGTGTGTCCCGTTAGATTTACAAATAACAAGATTGCCGTGTGTCCCGTTAGTTTTACAAAGATCAAGAGAGCCGTGTGTTCCGTTTGTTTTACAAAGATCAAGACTGCCGTGTGTCTCGTTAGTTTTACAAATATCAAGATTGCCGTGTGTACCGTTAGTTTTACAAAGATCAAGATTGCCGTGTCCCCAGTTAGTTTTACAAAGGTCACGATTGCCGCGCCTCCCGTTAGTTTTACAAAGATCACGATTGCCGCGCATACCGTTAGTTTTACAAAGATCAGTTTTACAAAGATAAAGATGTATCACTTTAACTTATTGAGGATGGTATAAAGATGTATCACTGTAACTTATTGAGGATGGTATAAAAATGTATCACTGTAACGTATTGCGGATAGTATAAAGATGTATCACTGTAACTTATTGCGGATGGTATAACTATGTATCACTATAACTTACTGAGGATGGAATAAATATGTATCACTGTAACTTATTGAGGATGGTATAAAGATGAATCACTGTAACTTATGGAGGATGGTCCAAAGATGTATCACTGTAACTTATTGAGGATGGTATAACAATGTATCACTATAACTTACTGAGGATGGTATAAATATGTATCACTGTAACTTATGGAGGATGGTATAACGATGTATCACTGTAACTTATTGAGGATGGTATAAAGAAGTATCACTATAACTTACTGAGGATGGTATAAAGATGTATCACTGTAACTTATGGAGGATGGTATAAAGATGTATCATTGTAACTTATGGAGGATGGTATAAAGATGTATCACTGTAACTTATGGAGGACGATATAAAGATGTATCATTGTAACTTATGGAGGATGGTATAAAGATGTATCACTGTAACTTATGGAGGATGGTATACAGATGTATCACTGTAACTTATGGAGGATGGTATACAGATGTATCACTGTAACTTATGGAGGATGGTATAAAGGTGTATCAATGTAACTTATTGAGGATGGTATAAAGATGTATCACTGTAACTTATGGAGGATGGTATAAAGATGTATCACTGTAACTTATGGAGGACGGTATAAATATGTATCATTGTAACTTATGGAGGATGGTATAAAGATGTATCATTGTAACTTATGGAGGATGGTATAAAGATGTATCACTGTAACTTATGGAGGATGGTATAAAGATGTATCACTGTAACTTATGGAGGATGGTATAAAGATGTATCACTGTAACTTATGGAGGATGGTATAAAGATGTATCATTGTAACTTATGGAGGATGGTATAAAGATGTATCACTGTAACTTATCGAGGATGGTATAAAGATGTATCATTGTAACTTATGGAGGATGGTATAAAGATGTATCACTGTAACTTATGGAGGACGGTATAAAGATGTATCATTGTAACTTATGGAGGATGGTATAAAGATGTATCACTGTAACTTATGGAGGATGGTATACAGATGTATCACTGTAACGTATGGAGGATGGTATACAGATGTATCACTGTAACTTATGGAGGATGGTATAAAGATGTATCAATGTAACTTATGGAGGATGGTATAAAGATGTATCATTGTAACTTATGGAGGATGGTATAAAGATGTATCACTGCAACTTATGGAGGATGGTATAAAGATGTATCACTGTAACTTATGGAGGATGGTATAAAGATGTATCATTGTAACTTATGGAGGATGGTATAAAGATGTATCACTGCAACTTATGGGGGATGGTATAAAGATGTATCACTGCAACTTATGGAGGATGGTATAAAGATGTATCACTGTAACATATGGAGGATGGTATAAAGATGTATCACTGTAACTTATGGAGGATGGTATAAAGATGTATCACTGCAACTTATGGAGGATGGTATAAAGATGTAAAAAATAGACAAGACAGTGTAATCAAAATTATATCCCATCAAAAGGAATTCTCTAACAATAAAGTCCACATCCTGAGAAACTAACTGAAGATACACATACAAAATAATAAACATCTCAGGATAAAACTTGTAACGATTAGACCTAGAGATAAACCATGGTACGATTCCGAACTTAGATGTGTCACGCGAAAACGAGACTGCCAAACAAAAAGTTATCAGTACCAATACATTCGAGAATTGAAGACTTTACAAATCATTAAGAAACAAAGTAACTAATTCAAAAAAGTATGCAAAGGAAACAAAATGGTATCGATAGCAAACTCTAATCATGGATTTTAGATTACCACCTTTTTTAAGGCCGATCCTGTTCTCCTGTAGAACTTTTACTTTGATTGACAGTATCAATAAAATTGGCATTAGTATGGTAGGGTAGATACATGACAAATTCCAAAAACATTTATTTTTTTGCGTAGGACAGCCGTGCCTTATAACATTGACCAGCAGTTTGAGGTTTATCTGAAATATTTTCTGACTGAGCTATACATCATATTTAAAGTTGTTAAATCAATGAGCCTTCAACTCATGTAATGTCACTGAGTAATCAAATGAAGTAAGCATAACGTTATATAAAGACAGGTACAGCTAAATAATTATATTTTATTTATTCAAAATATTTATGTTATGGAAATATACAGATAATAAACTATCATCTCTTTTAAACTGAAGTTTCATGTAAATCCGTCAAGTAGTTTCAGAGGAGTAGTCGTTACACGTTTTTATTATACAACTCTATGTGAACAAAGATGGCCACTGGCGGCCATGTTTAATGCCGAATCAAAACAATTCTCTACAAGGATAAACAACATGTCATGCTGATCATTTTAGAAAAAGTCCCATATCAATATCGCTTATAGTTTTCAAAAGAATTAGTCGCTACACATTTGTGTTTTTTAATAAATTGTTTAGCCGTGGCGGCCATTTTAAATTCCCGGCCGACCTGAAATTTTGCAAGGATCAATTAGACACTAGGAGCAACATTCCTGTGAAGTTTCATGTAAATCCGTCAAGTAGTTTCAGAGGAGTAGTCGCTACAATTTTTTCGTATCAATATCACTTTTAGTTTTCAAGAAGTAGGCGCTACAAACTTCTTTTTTTAAAAATATATTTTAGCTTTGGCGGCCATCTTGGATTTCACATCAATGTGAATTTTTGCTAGGATCAACTAGACATCATCACAAGCAACATTTCTGTAAAGTTTCATGAAAATCCATTTAGTAGTTTCAGAGGAGTAGTCGCTGCAATAAAAGGTTACGGACGGATAGACGGACGGACAGACAGACGGACGGACGACGGACACCGCACCACGGGTAAGCTCAGCTGATCTTTGATCAGTAGAGCTAATAAAGGCATATGAAGTCACAAACACAAAAAAGGGTTGACTATAGGGCTACCGCCTTGGAACGGTCAGTCGCAAGAAAGGCCGCCGGGGGTTTAAACGAGGTTCTTGGGTAAACCAAACCTGACCCTACTTCATCCCAATAAAACGGGACAGTGTAAATAAAGAAATCTCCACAATGAACTATTCTCTAACGAGCAAGGCAGCATTAAGCATGTTAATAGGCAATATAAGTAAAACACAAAGATGCTTGGGTATATATAAATGCAAAGAAAAGAATAGCCTAGAAAGCCACGAATAAGGTATTCAGTGACTTTGCAGAAGCCAGAGCAACAAGAGAATAAACCATTGAGGGCACGACAAGACAATATTGCAGACAAACATCAAACATCATCGTCCTTTTGGGATTTGGGTAGACGGCATCATAGGGTCCACAGCCTGTCCGCTAATTGGACAGTTAAAGAGGGAAGCATAGTGGCGAACTATAAAATGGTCGACCACCAAGACTGCAGTGAGTTTCAAAATGATAGGGTCATAATCTTCTTTTGATAAACCTTGTAACAAGTTTAACTCGAATAGGTAAGGTAACGTTCATTGAGCACAGTCAACAAAAACATGCAACAAAACAATAACAAGGATGAATACGAGGCAATGTTACATTACAAACGTAACAGGTTTGACATTAAGGCTAACGCCTTGTAACGGTTAGTTGCACAAGGGATGTGTAAGAATCGTTAGATGCCTTAAGGTAACGTATTGAGGATGGTATACAAAATAATTTTACCTGCAAATGTCGGTCTTTTGTATCCTGTAATGTAAAATGAACTCAATTAATTACAATATCATTTCTGATATAACTGGTAGTATTTTTTAGGCAACAGCATATCCGTAAGTATGCTATACATAAACTTGCAAATGTTAAGCATTTCTACTGACGAGGCGTTGTTTAATTTCATTTCAAGTGTTGGTCTTTGAAACTACTGATAACTGGTATTAATGTATCATCGTAACTTGTTCATATCAAGAATATGTAGTCATATTGGTCAATATGATACATAAATCTGGAATAACTATAATACAGAACATGATAGACTCTGGCATATGTGTATAGATTAAATATAATATACTGTGGGAAAATTAAAACAAAAGTAGTACAGAGGAATAAGTCTCGGACGAGTGTATACTGATAGTATACTGATAGTAGATGTATGTGTTATTATTAGCATCGTAAATAATGTGATGCTAAATGTTCTTATAGAAGTAGAGTTTAAGTGAAATTTAGGTGGTTCCCTACACCATACTAAACAAAACACATTTAATTTCATGTAAAAGTGGAGTTTAAGTGAAATTTAAGCAGATACCCGTGTTTCCTACATGATATTTATCCGCAAAAAATACCCCATTACATTTCATGTAAAAGTTTAAGTGAAATTTTAGCGGACAACAGTGTTTCCTACATCGCATTAAACCACAAAAAAATGCAAATACATTTCATATAAAAGTGGAGTTTAAATGAAACTAAAACAAAATTCAGGTATTTTGTGAAATATAATAAAGCCATTTAAATCTGAATTAAATCTAAAATTTAAGGGTGAATTAAACTTGCTAACACCTAATAATTTAATGGTAGAGATTTAAGTTGGGATTCAATCCTTATTTCATGCAGTGATAAATCTATGTTTCAGCAATAGTATACATAGTTTTATCATACACTTCCTTATAAATACGTTGTTTATGATTATATACGATACGACATAGACCTAGCTAGTCATATCAATCAGGATTTAGTTGCCGGGCAATAAAGCTTTATCACACGCGTGAAATATAGGGTGAACAAATGTCATATCTCGGAAATAAACGAATGTTCTTTATGACTATTTCAGTGGAGTGATACGAAATTACCGATTAGCTACGATTGTATACGATTTGTCACGTGTATGGCGTATGTCGTCTGCATCCATCCTGTTTACATGCCAGATTATTGGCTATACATCTACATCTATATGTGTACGTTGAGCTGTCCTTTTCGACCATAACTCAACGGAAATGACTTGAATAGTAATGTTAATAAGATGAAATAAAAGAGATGATAGATAGATAGAAGTAAAATAAAAAAATAAATAAGGCATAATACACGGACCATAAAGAGAGTTTAACATAATTATAATAAACTCAATGATAAGAACCATCCGTGGATGAAATAACCACGTATGACCATTCCTTTTCTGATTTTTTACATATTTTATGTTTAACTGGTTCAGTAAACATGGTAAAGATCATTTCAGATCCGGTAATAACAACTGATTGGTATTTTTTGTGTATTCGTAGAAAATATCATATCAGTTTAATATAAATAATGATGATTAATCTGCAGATGTTAGATTTATATATTTATCATGACCTTTGATTTTAAACGCAAGCACTTTTTCATCGTTCTTTGGAAATTGAAGTTGTATGTATTATTGAGGTCGAACCAAATGTTAACATGAACTATGTATGTAAAAGTAGGTCAATGTGATTAATGATGACTTTTTTTTGGTTCAAAATGTCCATGCACGACAGTATGTATCTACGTAATTATGTAATTAAACCTCTAGGTATACATGGTGTAAGTAAACACCGTAAAAACGGTAAATTACACAGTGTTTCACAAGTGTTAAAGTTGGACAAGGTTGAGTACAATTGCCTGTGTATGTGCAAATGATGTTTGCCTAGTATAAGGCTAACATTGATTGTTAATGGGGTTAACGAGCTGTTGTTAACGGGGTTTCAAGCTAAACTCAAACCTGAAACATGACTGCTAATGTCTACGTCTAATTGAACAACATGTACAACTGAAAGTGATGAATACTGCCGTTTTGTTGATGTCCAATTAATACAAACGTCCATAATGCTGTAAAATATTGCAGAATCGGAAACCCTCGATGCAGAGACACATCACGTGTGAACTGTATGCCAGTTGTAATAACAATCCATGAACACGTTTAAAATGAAAGCCGCATGAAGTTTATTAAACAATATGTGGATGGAAAACTGTAAGTCAAACACAGGGCAACATTCTATAATAAATTAGGCAACCAACTAAGTGCATTGTAGAGGAAAATACATTCATCACTTGTTATGCATATATTAAGGAAGTTATTGTATTGTGAGTGTTTTTTTGTATGACAGTTTGTACATTGCTATATAACATTACCATATCCCTGGTAAATATTCTCTACACCAGGGTCACCATTTATATAATACTGCATCAAAAATGTCAGAGCTTTCAAGGAAAATCCTAGGAGTGGCTCAAAGTAAATGTATGAAGATGTTAGGTCATTCAGTGAAAAGGTTGTCCGCTTGTTTCACTGCTTGGCAGAGTAGTAGTACAATACACTACAAATAATAGGAGCGATACTAATAGTACAATATCATCTGTTATAGTAGTAATATAAGATGTTAGGTAGCATTATCTACGACTTTATCATAACTTATATTGAAAATATAAACGGTGACAAACAGTCCCCTTGAGGGATTCCGATATAACAGTAATGGTGGGAAATGTTAGGGGGATAACAGTTGCGTTGAATAACATTGCAGCTTCAAATGTGAAGCATGTACATATATATATTTATATACTTATTGTTTGACAGTTTGTAATAGAATTCGGACAAAGACACATAGATTGATTTGTATTTTGGTTGACGAATGAGTTAGAAGCTCCTTAAATTTTATAACATTAGCGTGACGGTAAAAATACCGTGGAATGTACTTTTTACGCAGAGGCTCGAAATGAGGGCACTTTATGTGATAGTGAAAGGCTGACAAAAATACTCTCACAATTAATTGTAAAAAAATAACTTTCTTAGGTTTTTATATTATGTGTGGTTGTTTAAAGGATTATTATTAGTAGCTACTTTATTTACCCCTCATATGCTAATATTTTGACATATTTTGTGAAAATAATAGATTATTTAATGAAATTGTGTATCGCGATACGCATCATATCGTCAGTCAAGTATCGCGATATATATCATATCATGAGCAAATTGTATCGTAGCAGCTCTAATAAATGATGCAAGTATATGACAATCTGAGACAATTGATTGGTTGAAAAGGTTGAGTAAGTGTTGTAAAGTATAACGGTCCCATCTGCCTGGCGTGGTGAGGAAAGCATACATTCTGCGTGAAATCAAAGGTGTAAAGTACATATTTTAATATATCCAGCATGGTAAGCATTATGTATGTGTTGATAATATAGGCACATTTGTATAAGTTTTAAATTTAAAAGAAAAATCAACTAGCACTGATGTAATGTTATGTAGACAGTAACATTTAAAATAAAAAATAATAAAAATATAGAAAAAAAAAATAGAAAATAGAAAAAGAAGCAAAGCCGGGGTCGAACTTGCAGTAACGAGTTTGGAAGTCAATTACAAATTAATATTACGGTACATAGAGGTGGTTATGGTGATGGTGGTGGTAGAGGGTGGGGGTCATCATAAAGTACGGATCGGCAGAGGCGAAGCTGGTTAATATTAATTTGCAGGCCCAATCAATTTAGCACCACAGGCGCAAAGTTGCTAAGGCGTTATGGAGGCTTGTGGTGCCTATAAGCAGCTACGCCACTGTGGAGGAAAGTGGCAATGATGAAACGGCTGTTATATATATATATATATATATTGGGTGAGTTGCTTTATACTTTATCCTGCAGTATCGATTTTAGATCTAAGGTTTTGATGTAGGGTTTGTGTTATCTTTTTCACATTTTTACTCTCTCTTCATGACAGGTTACAGTTTTACCCTCATCCAACCAGATATGTTCTTTTATTAGTATTACATTTGGCTTCAGAGTGTCTATTTCTGAAAACACTGCCAAACGATTAGTAGTGCCGTGTATTGTAGTGTTTTTTTGTTTCGTATTTGTTATTTTCGTGTTTGTGTACCCCTGATGAAGGCATAAAGCCGAAAGCGCTTGGGGTTTTATCAACTGTAGCACTGTATAAATGTTTTTTTCTCCATCTATATATATATATAAATCTATTTTTTTTATCAACTGGTTAGTTAAAAAGAACAATAGTTCTTCTCAAGAGCAATAGTTCTTCTCAACAGATTAATTGCTGGGTCTGCAGGATTTATTCCGAAAATGAAGGGTCATTTTGAAGACCCAACAATTGACTTGGGACCCAATAATAGATATACAATACATTTATATATATATGTACTGGATTAGACGTTTAAACACAAAACATCCAGTAGGAATCAACAAAGGGGACTAGATACATCTTACAAAATATATACATGTATTCACACATACTTTGGTTTTTATTACTTCCCTTGATCCAATTTTCTCCATTTATATATTATTTTAGCCTTATTCATAGTTCTAATTAGCTTTGGAGTTGTTTTTACTTTATCCTGCAGTATCGATTCTATGTCTTAGTTATTGAGGTAGGGTTATTCACTCACACACTCTCTCTTCATAACTAATCACAAATGCCAGCGTACAATTTTACCTTCATCCCACCAGCAATGTTCTATTATTAGTACTTGTGTTACTTCCCTTGATCAAAATATCTCCATTTATTTTATTTTATTTGTTTAGCCTTATTCATTGTATTTTTAGCTTTGGAGTTGCTTTATACTGTATCCTGCAGTATCGATTATAGGTTTTAGGTTTTGAGGTAGGGGTTGTGTTATCTTTTTCACATCTTTACTCTCTCTTCATAACTAAATGTCAGCGTACATCCTCATAGTTTTACCATCATCCAACCAGTTATGTTCTTTTATTAGTATCACATTTGGCTCCAGAGTGTCTATTCAAAGTAAGCAGTCCCTGCAACACTGCCAAACGATAAGTTGTGTTTTAAAGAGTTTTATTTAAACTGCCGTGTATTTAAGTGTTTTTTTGTTTCGTATTTGTTCTTTTCGTGTTTGTGTACCCCTGATGAAGGAGTAAGCCGAAAGCGCTTGGGTTTTTATAAACTGTAGCACGGTATAAATGTTTTTCCCCCGTCTATACGTATATATATATATCAGGGGAGGCCTCCCGAACCATGGAAGGGGAGGCCTTGAAAGGGGGATACCTACTCCATCCCACCCACCCCCCGTACTCGGATTATGTTGAAAACAGGCCAGTCTATTACAATTTTGATAAAGAATGAGTTATTATATTGCGGTGTTTTAGCAATATTTATTCTGTAAGATATGGTGGAGGTATCGGTTGCGAGTTTCAATCACTGGTAAATAAAAAAAATCGTTCTTGTCATATAACATGATAATGATCATGTATGCCAAGTTTCAAAGATTTTCGTTTCTGAAAAAGCGGAAGAAAATTAACCACCAACTTTAAACAAAAACGTCAAAACGCGTAAACGGACGGACACATTATTGCTATGTTCCTGCCTTCATCGACCGAAAGAATAAAATACATTGTAAATAAAAAACGCACACAATAATATAGTCTCATTATACAATATGTGTCACCACATAAATACGGCGAAAACAAAAGTCATATTTTTCAGAAAAAGAGGGTGCTATTGAATAATGAATCTTGGAGTTATAATGGAGGAAACATAGAAGTAGTAATTGATTTCAATTATTTAGGAACAGTTTTTAATTATACGGGGAATTTTGCATTAAACAAAGAACATTTGATTGACAAGCTCTGAAAGCACTGAATGTACTCTTAAATAATTGTAAAAAGGTAAGATTGAAACCGAAAATACTATGTCAATTATTGGACTCTTTTGTTGGCTCCAATTTGAATCATTCTTCGGCAATTTGGGGATATACCAAATCAAAGCAAATCGAGAGATTACATCTAAAATTTTGTAAGCAAATTTTAAAGGTGAGAAATAGCTCATTTACAGCAGGAGTTTATGGTTAATTAGCAGATATCCTTTATTCATAACATGTTATGTGAGAATTGATACATATTGGGTTTTTGGATACAGAATCAAGCAGTGTACTTGAATTATATAATCATTGTAAAATGAATTTTAATTCCGAAGCATACCTTGATATTTTACCATGTAATTTAAGGCCATATTTAACAAAACTCCGAATATCTGCTCATGTGTTAAGAATACAAACTGATCGACACACTAGATATAGAATACCTAGAAATGAAAGATATTGTCAATGTTGTAATAGCAGCGATTTGGAAGACGAGTATCACTTTATTTTATATTAAGAAATATTATTATAATAGACCAAGTATGTATAAATTCATAGAATAGATATAATATTATCATTAATTTAGCAAAATATTTAAGTAAATCTTTATCTGTAAGAAATTCATTGTTGAATATATATTAACATATATTTTGTATTTTCATCCTCATGTAACATTTATTTGCAATATATATATATATTACTCAAACTATAGAATCATTTGACTTGTGTATGAACAACTTTATTTATGTATGTATAAATGACGATGTACGTATGTACAAGTTAAATAAAATATATGTTCAGTATTGTTCTGTTCATAAGGATCATATATTGCCATTATTCAAAATGGGTGACAATAACGGTCATATAGTACCAGTATTCAAATTGTGTGACCATAACGGTCCAATAGTGCCATTATTGTATTGTATTTGGCCATGGGCTTCCTTATAGCATTATCTTAAGGGCTGCATAAGCAATTTTGGTTCCTGTAACCCATGGGTTCCCATGGAATCCAAATTATGATAGCCCATAAAATGGGTCCCATTTCACATCAAATTTTGCGTGTAAGCTGTGTTTACAAGTCTATATCTCTTACATTTCTTACCCTAGCACAACTAAATTTGGTCATTAGCTTCCTTATAGCATTATCTTAAGGGCTGCATAAGTAATTTTTGTTCCTGTAACCCCTGGCCTCCCATGGAACCCAAATTCTGATAGCCCTTAAAATGTGTCTGTTTCACATCAAATTTTGCGTGTAAGCTATGTTTACAGGTCTATTTCTATTACATTTCTTGTGCTAGCTGAAGTAAATTTTGGAATTGGGTTCCTTATAGTATGTTGTAAAGGGTTGGGTAAGTAATTTTGTCTTCTGCAAATTGTGATGGCCCATAAAATGTGCAATAAAGGCATATCTAGGTTTGCATGTAAGCATGTATATATCTATAATTTTAATCCACACTATCATTTTCTATCAATTTATCAGTTGAACATGACAACGAGAAATATACCGATTTGTTATTTCATAGACTTAGTATATAGAGGATATCATTATGTATTGTTTTGGAATGAATAACAGACTTCATTTCACCGAGAAATGAGAAAAGTTATGTTTTGACGAATGTGAATATACAAGTTGTATCACTTTGATATTAAATAAATTAGAATCTTTGTTGTTTTGGAGTGAATAACAGATTTTATTTCACCGAGAAGTGAGAAAAGTTTACATTACATGGTCCGGATTTAATTCCATTAAGCGATGGGGAAGCTTATATTTGATTTAGCAGGATTTTATAACGGATAATTCGACAATAAAACACGTTTAAAAACATATTTTACTGAAAAAGTTAATTTTCAAAACATAACTAATGTTTCAAAACTAACGGATGTACAAGAAACGGTACGAGGCATTTACTGTCTACATGCCGGTAATGTCCATTTAATCTAATCTGAATCTACCATTGTCTTGTGCGATCATATCATTACAATCGGGGGTGCTTTAATGTGGAAAATCGCAAGACACTGTGTTTAAACGTAAACAATAACTAGTAAAATATCAGTTACGGTATTCCCTTTACCACAGCACTTTTAAAAACGGTGTTGTGATAAGTAATACAACTACAAGACTATACAAGAAGAAACTGATGCAAAGCATCAGGGCGGCGCAGAATCTTTTCAAAAGGAGGAAAAAAATATGTGTATTTATTTGCAAAGTTTTATTATATAACAAAAATGTAGAAATATTTTAAAAAGTATAAAAAGTTATATGGCAACAGTAAGCAATAGTAACTTGAGAACAAAGGCACATACGTAAGATATCAAAACATATTTAAGTGTTTGCATTAATTGCTGATGATATATATTTCTAGAATGGTATGAAGATTTTTAGAATATTGAGGTAGTTTGAATTAAGTAAAGAAAAACATCAAAAAAGAATCTGATATGATCAGTGAAATGTGACAAATGACTGGGGTAGGTGGATGTGTATTTGGAAGAAGTGGTTTGTAGTGGTAAGATATTATACAGTTTGGTTTTTTGAATGTTTGACACTGATATTTGTTATAGGTGTGGAAAACGTAGGGCTGATCATGAGATTTTCCTAAGTGGGAACCAGTATTGCATGGCCTGCGTCAGGAAGTTTCAAAGCTGTATCTGTTATAGTTACTGAAATAAGTGCACCTTAACATAAAACTGAACAAAATACGCAGACGCCGATCAAGGGATGACAATAAGTCGTATTTTTTTCCAAAAACCTACTGGCTAAAAAGTGGTCATTAAAGGAAAACTTACCCAATATGGGGCATCACATTTGCAGAAAGCAGCCATTTGTTCACCCTATATTTCATGCGTGCAATTAAGCTTTATTGCCCGGCTGTATTGCCCGGCAACGAAATCCTGATGGATATGACTGGCTAGGTATATGTCGTATCGTATATTCCAAAAAAACGTATTTACAGGGAAGTATGTTATAAAGTAGTATATCAAGATAGTCAAGCTGTCGTTTCGATATCATCGGCTATATTCATATTTACTCGGTTTCTTATAATCTGTTTAACGTTGACCTTAAAGAAACATGTGTTTTCCATAACTGCAGCAATGTCATCGTTATATATATAACTTCCATAATTTGAGAATCCCAACTCGATAGACTCTATCGACTTGAAAAAACACACTTGAAATACCTATACTGTCAATCGGCACATGTACATTATTATATGACCGGAACACTTGGATAGAGTTTTATAAACGGTATTGTAGAGTCATTTTGCCGTTATTTGATAGGTTAGTTTCTTCAAGAATGCACGTTAATTATGTCAAGATAAAAAGTACATATCGGGGCATATACAATTAAAAATAATTTTGGATGACGTAAACGGTCAGTGGTTTTATGTTCCAGTTGTAAATAGAGAATTCGTAAAATCATACATTAGGTCATTATACCAAGCGTTGGTCAGGACATATATTGTTAACGATGCTATCATATTCCTGTTGTTCGACGTCTGTTTACAACAAAATCTATAAATCTTAGTGTCAAAATAACGTACGATAAATGTACCTATTTAAAGGGATAAAGTTAATCTGAAAGTTGTTCTCCCACTTTATAGGCACTATATAACGGTGCTCAAATTTAGATAATATACAACTGAGTGTTAACTTAGTTGGTAGTAATATTATTTATATATTTACCCTTTTTTGTCATAAAAATAAGGAAGTACTTGTATAACTCTACATTATCACAGACTATCATGAAGTATCTCTCTTTATCTTTTCTGTCGCTTACTCGCCATACTGATCGTTAAATATGATGTATTTCTATATATCCATTGCTGTTTACATATGTAAATCTTGGAATAAACATTTTTGAATTGAATTGGTAATTGTATATAGGCGAAACTTTAATTGAATGTATTGTCCATCATTCAGAAGGACCATAACATATGTGGGAAATACCGTATGCCTTATTAACCTTATGCTATATATTCAATTCTATTCAAACAATAATATTTACGTAAATTAATGCATTCTCAACAACATTTCAATTGTAAGCTCAAATTTGTTGTGATATTGCATTATGTCTGTGATATGTATTATAACAAAAGCCAGTTTTAAAAAATATGTGAGTTACGATATATATGCGTTCAACCATCGTGCTGTCAACCACATGCTAAATGGACAGCCGAACAGTTACATGTATACAACCTTTGAAAAACATAAAGTAGTTCAACATATCTCAGATAAGAAGTAATGAATAAAAAAGTAATGAAGCGTATTATTGCTATTACACTCCAATACGGAATGCCGTAGTTGCCTGATGTTATTGTATCATTATTGGTAACTGCAATAATGCGCTCTTTAAGCAGTGTCTTAGCAGATACATCCTTCTCGAGTTTTTATTTCAACGTGTTCAAGCAATATACCTGATTGTCATCGTGTTCAAGCAATACACCTGATTGTCATCGTGTTCAAGCAATATACCTGATTATCATCGTGATCAAGCAATATACCTGATTGTCATCGTGTTCAAGCAAAACACCCGATTGTCATTGTGTACAAGCAATATACCTGATTGTCATCGTGATTTAGCACACGAAGTGAAAATATAGAAAGGTAATACAATAGTATAACCGGTGAATAACCTAATATAAATGCTGTCTGTAAGAACTCCATGTACTACATGTGTACTACATGTGCACCAAAACTATAAAATAGGGCTAAATATAAATAAAAACAAAACTCACCTTTTAATATTTCTGAAAAATAGAAAAACTTAGAATTAGCATAATTAAGAAACGTGTATAATAAACGAGTGCATGTATTGCGTGATTATATGGGATAATATAATTTAATGCAACAAGTAGTTCAACATGCTGACTGGAATAAAAGTATGTGCATGAATTGAATCATAATTCCTAACTTACTTCCAATTACATTTTACGTCGATTAAAACATGCATGTTACAGATTATTGCCCGATTCCGGTATTATACATTCATGATCTAGTTAAAATGTCGCCCTTTTGTGTTCCGCTTCATTACATTGGCAAAATGGTAAGCTGCAATACAACAATGAACCAGCCTGTAACATAAAGTGTATATATCAAGTTAAAAACTACACGGAACAGGAGACAAACATGAACAAGAAAATCATCTACAATATTTTAAACATTGTACAGCGAGAACAATGTTTTTAAAATCCCATAAAATACAGATGTTCCTAGGTAGAGTCGTGAATGTAGTAATATCAGTGTTGTAAATTGTGCTAGGGGGATTAGTACATTAAACAGATCGTTCCCATCACCTTCACTACCGTCTGTGATCATTACATCATTTGTTTCTATTTTCGAAACACGAAAAGGACAATTGTCTATTACAAGCGGGCAACATAAACACAATGAATTTACACTTAACATGAAATGGACACGAGTGACGTACCCTTATAAGTTAGGAACCGAAGTACCCATAGGATACATACCGGAAGTAGAGGGTCGAATTGAATTGAATTGAATGTTGTTTAACGGCTCATCAACACAGTATAGGTTATTTAGAGCCGCCCCAGAGAGAGGGGAAGGATACATAGGAATCCGGGAACCTGCCCTACTCTTATTATCGAATAGATTCCTATGGTTCTTTAACGTGCTCGGAGGATAGACCGATACACGGGACCGCCCGGTTTACGTCCCCATCCGACGGACGAGGCTAAGGAAAAGTGTCTTGCCCAAGAACACACCGACGGAACTCAGTGGCACCACGGAGGATTGAACCCGGGGCCTCCGTATACAAATCCGCCGCGCTACCGACTGCGCCATGCTAGCCACCAGTAGAGGGTCGAAAAACCGGAACTATGACCTCGTAAGGGAATAATAGATTTAGGAGAGATATATTGTTAAATAATCTTATGTTGTCATGGAAACAAGTGATGACATGCATTGGTGGTGATAATAATATATTGTTGGACAAAACACTAGGTGCTTCTTTATATCTCCGTTAAATTAATTACAAGGAAAATCCCAAGGGGCGTGTACGCTATTTGTTGGCGTGAATCGTCGGAACATAATATCACTACTGCGATAAGTCATCGGAAAAACCCTAATGCGTGAGTGGGTAAAAGCCGCAATGTCATTGTAAGTGGGAGGGGCTGACCTCGGGTGACCCGTATATGGGTGGGGCTAGGACATCATGTGACCTATGACGACATGGCTGCACCGAATGCCGACTGCCCGGGCTGCCCCGGATCCTGCCTCCATATATAAGTGAACTCTGTCGACTATTATATTATATAATATAGTATTGTATTACATTGTATGTATTGTATTGTATTGTATTGTATTGTATTGTATTGTATTGTATTGTATTGTATTGTATTGTATTGTAATGTATTGCATTATATTATATTATATTACCATCAATAGTCTGTCTTTGGAGAACGATACTTGTAAATGAAACGCAATAGAGACAAAGACCGTCAGTGTATGTTCAGACGGTGGAATAGCCATTTTTATTGAGACACATTGGATGTGTGCGAAGTTGCTCTCTGCCTCCTTGAGATGATATTTTTTACAGAAAATATCAAGTACATGTAAATATATATGTTTAGTTCTTCACTGTCATTATAATCCTAACAAAAGTTATCCTGTATCTATCTACATAATGACACATGTTAAAACATAAACCACATGATGGCACACCACCTTGTTCGCTCTACAGTAATATATTTTGCTAAATAATATTTTGACCTTCCAATACCCTTATTTAAAATATTAAAGAATAAGATACTGTACTGTATACATATGCTGAGTTAATTTTAAGGGGAAACTTGGCAATCTTAATTAGTTTAAAACTCACAGCGTCCTGTTGGTCTTCAATATGACCTACATACTTTTAGTCATTAAAGCTAAATGTTTAAATAATTCAAGGTACATGTAAATTGATTTTACAAATTACTAAATTTGATGATAATGCATTGGTTGTATACTAATTTAATAACTAAGATACTTATTTTAATACTTGAATGTAACTCATGTTCGCCATGTGTCCCTTTAACAAAATAGAATAAAATGAGTATGACTATACCTTGTTGGCAGTATGTATGTAACTGTTATCAATATGTAAAAATAAGATGTATGTGCTATGTTGGTATATGTAATGGATACTTTAGAAAAAAATAAAAATAAAAATAAAAAATATTAGTATCCTGATAAAGTTTGGTATTTCAGATGAAAACGAACGTCCTTTCGTCTTAACGAGGCCGAATTTTGCATATTTAACTAAATCAAGGGCCATAATTCTGCTGTTACTGGTCCGACCTGGCTGTTTTTTTAACTCGTCTGAGCTTTTACTGATATCCTCAATCTGGTAAAGCTTGCAAAAGATCAGACGGAAAACGAGGCAAAATACCTATTTTTAACTAAATCAAGGGCCATGACTCCGGTTTTACTGATTCAATTTGGTAACTTTCAAATTGTCTGAGCTTTCATTAATATTAGTATTCTGGTAAAGTTTGATAAAGAACAGATGAAAAACGAACGCCCTATCGTCTTAACGAGGCAAAACATAGCATGTTTAACTTAATCAAAGGGCATAACTCTGCTGCTGCTGGCCCGATCTGGCTGTTTTTAAACTCCTCTGAGCTGTCATTGATATTACAATCTTGTAACGTTTTGGTAAAAATCGGAAGAAAAAAGAAGGCTCTATTGTCTTAATTAGGCAAAATACAGCATTTTTAACTAAATCAAGGATCATAACTCCGGTGTTACTGATCCGATTTGGCTGGTTTTAGAACCTGTCCGAGCTTTCATTAATATTAGCAATTTGATAAATTTTAGTAAAGATCAGATGGAAAACAAACGCCCTGTCGTATTAACTTTCGTATAAAAACAAGTGGATAAGTACTATATTACTTTAATAGCGCAATAGCCAGTTTGAACGTGGACTTGCCAGTGTGTATAATAGTGCACGCTACCATTCCATGCTATCTACTCTTTGCTATAATACTGAGTTCCAATTTAAGATTCAGATTTTACCACAACCTAAATCAATTGCCGGGAGAGAAACATGGATCTATAGAATGTCAACGACTACGAATGGTCATTTAGTTACTTATTTGTGCAAAATCTAGTGTTACTATTTCCGACACAAATGCAAGGTAATTCCAGGTTTTGTTAAATTGTCTAAACTTACCAATGTTCCTATTGTCTAGTTGAGTTAGTCTGTCTAAACTTTAACATGTAAGTATATACTTTTCAACGGTTCATATTCGCGCTCGGGAATCGCATCTCACTCATCGCTTTGGCAATGCCGAGATTTTAAGTCTGAGAATTTTCGTAACGCAGACGAGCGATCAAAATTGCCGAAATTGGGGTAGGTGTTCAACATTGTAAACGACTATTTTTGTATTTAAACTTTTTTTTTAAAAATCAAACAATGTCATGTTTTAGCCAATTGACTAAAGCGACTATTCCAAAAACTTGGGTATCGACCGTCTACGCATGTTTGAGAAATAGTTTGTGCCGTATGCAATTTATAGATGGTAACAATCGCAGAACACATGTACATGTAGATGCTATATTTTTAATATCCAGACAATTTACATTATTTTATTTCATTATTTCTTACGGCTTATAATAAGACCTTCCTTCAACTGAATTCGACCTCTCTGCAATCAAAATGAGCATCTCCTTAGTTTAATAAGAACACGGTCCAATTTAGTTGAAATTGAACATCGGTCTGACTCAATTGAATAGAGGTTCAATTCAATTGAAGTGTGGCATAATTCAATTGCACCTCTCTTTACTTGAATTAGACCTCGCTTTAATTGAATTATAACAAGGCTCAACTGTTTGAAGAGAGTTTCAATTGGGATTCTTTTAAGTTGGCGTTCCATATGGCCAGAAAATGTTCAATTCAAAACAACTAGTTTGGCCAAAGCAGTGTAAAGCACTTCGAAGTGTCATGAAATATTCTTGATTCCAGCCTGGATCAGGGTTTTTTTTCCCAGGAAGAATAAGATGGGAACAGTTGAAATTATTTTTCGAACTGAAAATTTGACACATTTGAAGTGCCTTGACATAGCCATTTGGTGTTCCTCTGCGGAGTACTACTAGCACATATTGTATTTATAAACGCATTACCGCCTTCCACACGGAATCGGTCTCGTTTGCGTCGTTCCGTTAAATTAAAGGGATATTCGATAATCTTGAATGTATTAAGCATTAAAATGAACACATAGTACTGAATCTAGTATATTTAAAAACAAAAAAACTTGCATCTAATTAAACAAACGGTTCTGAAATTTGGAATTTCCATGTCATATTCTGTATTTAAAGGGACACTGTCCTATATTGAGCGTAACCAAATAACTGTCAGAATTTTAATTGGTGAAATGTACATAAAAACATGAGTAAAGACCCAAACAAGTCTGTAGTAATATATTGGTGAATTTGAAAAAAATGAGTTTTATTTATTGTTTGTAAACAATATTTACACTTTCTGCTGATCACGTGACAGCCATTAGCGCGTTAGGTTTTCTATATAGTGTGTTTTGCGTAATATAAATGGCCCTCTTAGCTCAGTGGGTACCACTCTGCACTATAGCGCTCTCACCGCTTTGGGTTGCGAGTAGAGGTACTTATTTGTTTTGTACCGCTATTGAATTACGACAAACAGTCTTGTTTTATTTAGTAAATATTCAATAATCGTAAGCGTTTAATGCTTGTCAAAACACAGCGTCTTTACTATCCGGCCGCAGATGCCATAGAGACCATGTTGCCAAGTTGTGAGCCAGATTAGGTCGCAAGTTAAAGTTTTATAAAAGGAACATATCTCTGCCAAAATGAATGTCTTTCTTGCGGTAATATGAGTTAGATACGGGAGTATCGATATCCACATTCTGTGAACGCTCGCGTTGGTCCATTGGTTAGCGCAAGACATTCTCGACTTTAAAAAAGAGGTTCACTTGACTAGAACCTCTCTTCAGTGCAATAAGACCTGTTTATAGTTGAATAAGGCATATGTTCAATTGAATTAGACCGATATTTGAAGATCGGTTCAATTAATTTCACTAAAGTTGGCTTCCGTGCGCATTTTTTTTTAAGTGACGAACTTGCGATTTCAAGACAGATTAATTACGTTTTTTTGTTTGTTTTTTCAGGTAAGTTATTATATTTAGATGTTGTCGATATGTATCCTTAACTTACCATATATATTTTTATAAATTTATAAATGTACGTCAGATATCTATATCTATGGCCTGGAAAATTCACAAGATAAATGTAAAGATCTAGATATTAAAAATGTATCATCTCCATGTGTTCTTTGATTGTTTTCCCACATAAATTGCATATGACAGAAAGGATTTCTCAAACATGCTTAGACGGTCGATGCCATTATTTTGGGAAAAGTCGATTGGTCAATTGGCTAGCACATGACATTCTTAGAATTTTGAAAAAAAAAATAGATACAAAAATAATCGTGCACGATGTTGGACACATACCTCAATTTCGGCAATTTTGATCGCTCGCCTGAATTACCGGAAATTCTCCGCGTTAAACTCTCGGTATTGCCAAAGCGATGCTGGCGGTGCGATTCCCGGGCGTGATGTTTGTCTCGTTCTATATACATCATGTAAGGCATGTTGGAGGGCATATGGTTTCAAATCCTTCTTTAGGCAATGTCAACAGGTTACACATAATAACAATGCGCAAAATGATCGTTTCTTTATTATATTTGTTGATCTTAAATAGCATTATTAAATTGAACGGGCAAATAAAAAAAAAAAACTTCCATCCGCATTCTTTTTTCTGCAATATAATATATATGTAAAGTATACACAGTTCTCATATCAAAAAAGTCCATGGGCAATATTATATACAGTGTTATAGTTTCAAAATTAATGCAAATCGATCTGTATTTATCTGTATGTTATGTTTAAATGTAAACTATGCATTCTCGATCAGATAACGTGACTGTGTAAAGCCAACTAAGGTGGAATAAGTATGACATATGCGATCCTGTATATCACAATAGCTCTTTAATAGTGCACAGTCATTCTGATGAACCTCAAAGACATTGATCCACATGATTCAGTCATGGTGTGCAAGGTCTCAAAATAGCACTTTAATAGTGCAGCAGTCATTCTGATTTACCTCAAAGACAGTGATCCACATGATTCAGTCATGGTGTGCAAGGTCTCAAAATACCACTTTAATAGTGCAGCAGTCATTCTGATATACCTCAAAGACAGTGAACCACATTCTTCAGTCAAGGAATGCAAGGTCTAACAATAGCAGAATAACAATCATGTATAACAGTATGTCAATGAAACGTGTGAAACAAACATAGATTTGTTAACCATTTCCAACCAATAATAATATTAATAATAAACGTGTCCTAAATCAGAACATGTATTTTAGGCTGATATTTCCATTTCACTGACTAGGAAGTCAATATTTCCGTACGTTTTGTATATTATTTGTTCTTAAGTAAGTATATCCTATATAGTTGTTCAAGAATTCTTAATTGGGATTTTTGTCTTAAAACTATAAGCAGGTTTACATCAGTAGTTGAATGCGCACTGTATATGTCTTAGAGATTGTGAGAAATCCAATACATTAGGGCCTGGAATAGTTTAACATACGCATAAACGTTTTCTCATACCATCATCAGAATAGGGTTTACTGGACTGGACTAGTGATTTATTACCAATAAAGGGCCGACAGGGCAAATGTACAACATGCCAAATTTATGGATTATACAATGCTAATAATGTGAATGAAATAATACAATTTAGACGACCAGAAATGAAACAATATACATATATATGATATATAGTAAGCATCATTATAATATGCAAACACGTAACAGACTGCTAAAAGCAACACGAATATGTTTTGCTTCGGAGTGTATTAAATTATACACGATGCAGGACAATATACACAATATTTCTTTTTTTAAATGCAACAAGCATGACGTATAGGTATTCAGTATTACTATGCTGATCATATGAAAAGTTGCCCTGACTACTAATCAGTAGTGTTATTACTAACTGGTCCTTTGGGATCAACAGGCCCAATCTCTGTGGCTTTAAAGTAGAATATCGCCTACGACGGTGCTAGGAATCGTGCGAGATGTTGCACTTTACATTACCTCTCATGAACAGACTCAATTTAACTGAGCCTGCTACTTTTATCTCTTGTTTGTGTTTGTTGCTTCCAAGGGATCCCCTTTTCAGTATGTATACATTGTATGTTTCAAATATATTACACTTTTATTAGAAAAAAATATTATCACTCAAAACTGGCCGATGGAAAATGCCTGCATTAATAGTACTTAAAGTAACCGCTGTTAATAATCTTACTGTATGAGATACAACCATTTTACCAATGTTTTGTTTGTCCACCGAAATTTTGTATTAATTGATGGTGTAGGCGAATATTTGCACTTTATTATAGATGAAATATCTACAATAAATGGGTCAAACTTGTACGTTTTCAAAGCCAAATAACAACATTATTCCTGTATGAATGCGCTATGTTAGTATCTAGCATGTATATAAGATATTCCATACGTCTGCTAGTACATATGTAAAGTAACCGCCGGTAATAACCTAACGACATGTGATACAACCACACAACCGTTGTTTTATGTCACTTGGCACTTTATATTATTTGATGGAATAGGCGAATAATAATGCCTATTCTCTAACGCTGGGGTGATAGAAAACGAACTCATTTCTTACTCTGTGTGTTTTGGTCGGAAATAAGAATAGACAGTTTAGGTGTATTTGTTAATGTAATGCTCTGCAAAGAATTGTCGAAGGAAAATGAAGACGAGATCGATTGCGTATGTTTGAAAACTATAGACCGTTATGTATAAACAAGCCGAGAGACATTCACGATGTCACATATTAAAAATTCCTGCACAAGTTGTTATTTGCCTACATGGTCTAGTCTAAATAGTGCACGCATAAGTACTACCCAGGTATGTGCAGTCTTAAAGGGACACATGGACGTATTCATCATAGTCATATTTCTTTATACTTATTACATGTGTTACTATATATAGTAACAAAAACGGCCTCTTTTTCGTGTAATACAGGCATTGCCTATGCGGGCATATTGGACAAGCGAGTCAAACGGCGAACCAAAATCCATATGAAGGACCAAAAAACCCATATGGAAGGCCGAAAATCCATATTCAATATAGACTGCATTAAATACGTTTAGCATTAAATTATAGATATTTGTTTTAATAATCGACCACGAACCAGTCATACCGTGCATCCAATGACAACTGCGACGGTTGAAAATAGCAGCCAGAATGCTCGCTATACTGTCAAGATTACCATAGTGCACACATGAGATCGTTAGAAGACGATACAAAGATGAGGACGGACATAAAATTGTGGAATAATGAAAAGCAAGAACAGTTCAGTCTAAATCAAAACATGACGTGAAAAAAACGTGTGACTGGCTCGGAGACGTTGATCGCCGGGCTCGAGGAAATCCAACGTGAAGAACAAAATATGAATTTATAACTGTTTTCTTCCCCATTAGGAAACAAATAGATCAAGGGTCAAATTTGGGTCTGTCAAATAGAAAGCAGTCACTTTGTTATATTAAAATACCACAGTAATTCGAAAATAGTGCTGTCCCGTTTACCGACGAAAATACGACGATACTCTGTTACAGCACCTAAATATTTTTGGGCGATGTCGTGATAGATTATTATAAATATATTAAATTATTCATGTACATACAATATCAACCGCGTCGTTGTTTTTAATCGAACTGTCTACAACCTAATTTTACCTATAATAATATGTACTGCCGTTCGGGTCTCAGTAACATTTCAAATACAAGTCATCCAGGAAACAATCGTTTTATCCTTAAATTATAATTGCAAAACCAAATGCCCTTTTTGAAATATTCACTCTTCTACAAGCTCAAATGTAAACAGAAAAACTGACAAAGTCAATGCCGTGGAAAAGAAACGTCACTGGGAAAAACAACTTCACCATTATGACGATTGTCTTACAAAGATTACTTCAGTAACGTGTCAGAGTAATTTGAATTGAGGGGTTGAAATTGTCTATTTCAAATAGCACATCCTCTGATTGTGGTATATTTATCGCCTCGTCATACGTTCATTTTATTTTTGTACATCAATGAATACAAATTAATCTAAATAGTCATATTTAAACACAAAATACACAATTAGATAGTAGTATAGAACATGGGGTGTCTGGCACAGTTTCCTTCTCGGGGAGATGGCAAATGTGCGTGTTACGGCATGCAAAACAAGGTAAAATCACCAGAAAAATATGTTGAAACAACTTCCATTCAGTTCCGATCTAGGATGACGCTGTCGTTTTGTAAACTCCTTCCGGAAAAACTTTTCCAGACACCCAACTTTCTATACTACTTACAATTGGGTTTTCTATGAGCATACGGAATTAGCAAACCAAGATTATTCCAAACCCTGTCGAAATGACTGATGGAAATGCTCCCCTATTGGCAATAATACGTTTCTGGATAATAAAGCTACTACTCATGTTTCAAGAACGGGGGTTAAGGTTCCAACATGATTACAAAACAAGGTCAAATATCTCGGCGCGTCGAAATATTTACCCGACCCCTTCAACATATTTGAATGCGATCAAACAATTGGAAGGAACAGGCCCATCGTCATCATCATTACTATATGTATCACGTTTTATCATAGAATATTTTATTTTCCTGAGCGCGCATATTTCACATTTCAAATCGAGAAGATTTTCCTTATTTTCATCAAGTGTTTAAGATAATAATTCATTTCCGACAGTAATCGTTTTCGTTTATTAATTTTACTATTTTTAGTATCTAAAAAATCAACACGTATCACCTCATTTTCTACTTGACCTAGCTTACCTAATAGAAATATTTTTCGATATTTATTTTTTAACTTTCAAGTTTTTTGCAGACCTTTTCCACACTTTTTTATTCAATTAGTAATATAGTAATATATTATATGTTCATATCTTTAACGCGCTTTTATGTCTTGAATATCCTTAAAATGCACCCAACTATTAAATCCTCATTGCAACCTTTCCATTTAACCAATGCTTGTTTCTTTTTATAATCACGTCGTATAACTTTTTCAATTCTAAATACTTGTTGATCAGCTTTTATCATTTATAATTCGTAAAAGCTTCCGTCAATCTTTTGATTGTTTAAATCTTTTATTTTGTATGTCAAAGAATTTATGTTTTATATTTCATCAATAACAATTTCTTCAGTTCAATTTGGAGTAAAAACGTTCTCAAACGTTCTGTTATAGTTGCTGATCCGAATCGTGTCTCTTATTTTAAACTTTGGCTTAATTTGATTTCTTTTCATCTTTCCATTCATGTTGAAATACACTTCTCCTTTATTTATCTCATCACTTGTTTCAGTCAGTGTCATTTTAATACTCCGATGTTTTGTGTTATTATATTTATCAACCATTTTGTGTAGCACGTCTAAATATGTATTTGTATTGTTTGCTGTAAAATATTTCCACATCCTCTCTTTTAATGTTCGGTTAAACCGTTCAAATACCACAGCTTTTCCGAGATTAAAAGTGTGATACATTTTCATATTATTATCATCAAGAAATTGCTTAAAAGTTTAGTTATAAATTTCTGCACCCTGGCCAACCAAAACAAATTTACATTGTCTTCCTGCGCTCATATTTTTTCAAAAGATTTAGTAATTATCTATACCGGTTTTATTTGGAACTGGAATAACCCAGGCAAATTTACTAAATACATCAATAACTGTGAGCAGGTATTTTACACCTTTATCATATTTTGAAAACGATTGCATATCAACTAAATCAGCCGACCATAATTTAACAATTTCATTAACAATAGCGCGGCGTTGAGTGAACTTTCTTCATATGGGTTTATGAAGTTCATCGGCCTAGCTGTCCGTCCATCTCAATGACTTTTCTTGATTTTTGATCCTCCATGTCCTAGTTTATATTTAGTACTAATAACCGGCTTGACTATCAAATTCTTAGCGATTTTTGCTCCAAGTGATTTGGATTATTTTTTATAACTAGGACTTTCTTCATAACAGTAATCATGCTCTTTGCAAATAGCATCTACTTTAATTGATGGCTTTTCACTATCAAGTGAGTTACCCGGACCACAATATTTATAACCAGGAAGTGTTAGCCCCTTTTTAGGCAACAGAGAAAGTAAAACTTTATGAATATCAATACTTCCGTCTTGTGTCCTTTTAACAAACTGTGTTTTAGTAATACCACAAGAGGCGCATGTTGCTTTTAACAGTATTCTGCCATGTTTTGCTAGAATATACTGAGGATCGACATTTTCCGTAATCATTTTTTCTTTAACGCAGTAACTCATATATGAAATATGATTAGATAAAATATGATTTTAAAGCTACAGAGTCCCTATATCAATCGATTTCTTCTTTGTAGGCGTGTCTTTATTTGTAACTTCATGTTCACCTGCTCATGTCGAAATCGGGTATTTAAGCGAGCAAATATAGCGCATAAAATCATTTACTGTATATACATTGACCAGTGCACATCGTACCTATACACAGGTAACACTAGTGGAGCGCGGTGGTCTAGTGGTAGAGCGTTGGACCCATGATCCAAAAGTCGTGGGTTAGATTCCCGTCATTGCCATATGCGTTGTGTCCCTGAGCAAGACACTTTATCTGCATTGCTTAGTACTGGTTCTACCCAGGAAGACATCGAGAGTGATTCAAATAAGTTCATAGAGCTTTCGTTACAATCGATGTAAAATAAATAAGTTTAAACTAAAACTAACACTAATTTTTACCGAAAAAAAAGTTTCTTTCGGAGCTCGAACACACGACTCTGATTTCAAGTCCTGTGCTCTATCCACTGAACTACAACGCTACTTGAGAAAATAGTATACTAACTACCATATATTATGAGGCAAAATAACTTAACATATTTGAACGCAATTAAATATGCAGTTTATATTGTCGCACGCGTAAATTAACATTGCCTGGTGTAATACTATATATTATCAATATGAAACTAATACTTCGTCTCAAATCAGCCATAAATATACTTGTTATTTAGCGCTTGATGAGTTTGTGTGCGCGCTCTTGTTATTACGTAATGCCTATTTAGTGTTAAACATGCTACAAAATACCAATAAAAAGCAGTGGTCTAGAGTTTCAGCGTACATCTTTCAAATCTTACAAGTGCAAGGCTGTGGTTCAAATCCCGTTCCGGGCAACTATTTTTTTATCACATATATTCTGGAGCCGTATATTTATCGATGTTACCTGTACGGAGGCTAAAAGAAATGTGAAATGGTACCTTACCTATAAGCGTTTATTTATCCTCGCTGTATTGCACTAAGCATTTTAGCGAGCAGACCTAGGTTTAAAGTCTCATCCGAAGGACTGGTAAGGTAGGAAATACTTTTGAAATATTTCGATAATTAACCCAAATTCGGTCCTGGCTGGGATTGAACGCGCGATCCCTGGGTTACTAAGCCGCAATGCTAACCATTACACCACGGCGCTACCTTTTGTGAAATGGTACGTATCGATTTCTCCTTATATACCGACTTTTGGGGTGTTCGTCGATTTGAAACTACTTCACGCGTGACTCATTCATATTCATGAGTTATTACCAGTTAAAATAGGGACTGTACAGCTTTAAGATGTTTTCGTTTTCTATAGGCTTGTGAGGTTTTAGTATTTTATAGATAAATACATACATTTAATCGTCTGTCTGTCAATCCTGATATTTCATGAATTATAAGCAAATATACATATATTTTGTGGTCATCATCAAGTACAATTTATTTAGACCTAGTTTGCTTAAATGTATAGGCAATGCAATTCCAACGAGACTGTACTGGAATTGACTGAATTGTTTTTGAATGGGCCATCAACACATTCAGGGTAATATTTTAGGTAATTATGAGCCGCCACAGGAGAGTGAAAGAATGCTTAGGAATCCGGGGAGTATGCCCTTCTCTTACTATCGATGCCCTACTCTTACTATCGATGCCTTTCTCTTACTATCGATGTCATTTTCTTACTATCGATGCCCTTCTCTTACTATCGATGCCTTTCTCTTACTATCGATGCCATTTTCTTACTATCGATGCCCTTCTCTTACTATCGATGCCCTTGTCTTACTATCGATGCCTTTCTCTTACTATCGATGCCCTTCATTTACTAACGATATATCATGTGGTTCTTTAAGGAGATCGGAGGATATTCCCCGATACATGTGATCTCTCGGTGGGTTTTGAGCGTATCGACCGAAGTGGTTTCTTAAGAGTAAATATTCTTTTTCATAATAGCCTCTATCCGACATAAGTTTTACCACAAGTTTATATGTAGCCACCAATTGTCACGCTCTAATGAAGAGCGCTTGTAGTAAATTTTTTATGAAAGTAAGTATTTGAAAATCTGAGGCAATTTATTGGTTGAAAAGTTGAGTAAACACTAAAGGAATCTTACGGTGCGGTTTTATGACGACACGTATCAATGGCACGATGTAATGGTCAGATACCACACTGGGATGAGGCAATGACATGGTGGAAGCTACGTTGGAACTTTGCAATAAGGTAATTGTACGGAGCAAACTGCCTCTTGAAATTGTAGCATCTGTTAATCTTCAGTCGCAACGTATCATCTTACCATTATAACTTGCCTTCACAGTAGGAACGTCACGGACCTATAACATATCAGTTCTGTTCGCATTTTAACTCCGCGAACATGGACTATTTCTTTGTATTTTACGGACTATTTTACGAATTTTCAATTAAAACACACGCCATTTTTTTACACCCGAAATTGGGCGCGCTGCGTCGGCGAGCACTACGGGAACCTATGGAGTCTAACAACACGCGTACAGTGTTTCATACCGTAGATAATGTAAAAACTAATACCTTACCGGACGAAATAACGTCCCATTATGTGTCAACACGATGCAGTGTTGGTGACTGACAGGTCACCGTGACATAACTTGACACGTGAAATTGACATGTTGGTCAAATTGGATTTGGGATTACTGTTTGCTGCTAGAGGTCCATGATCAAGGTATTTGTTTTATCATTAAAATGTGTTTGTTAATAAACAGTACACACCACTTTTAGATCGTACATATTTAGACATAAGCCATATATAGTGCCTAAAAAAGTGGCGTATACTGTATAAAAGAAAGTTTATATTTTTCGTGTACTCCGATCTTTCCAGTAACTGGATGTACTGTAAACTGTAGAACGTTTCGTGGAATAAAACAATTACTAGTAGACATGCTATCAATGTCCCCCGCAACCCCGCCCACCCAAGTACGGTTGATGTGGGGAGGATGGGGGTGGGTAGATGGAGCTTGAATATCGAAAACAAGTAGGGGGTAAGGAAACTAGAAACCCCCTCCACCCCCACCCCTCAGATTCATGAATGTAAATTGTTAGCGTTGTCTCTTTATCGTTATGTTATCCCCATTTTCTCGCACATTCGTGAATACATACTCGATACAACTACCATCGAAATAATGTAAACAGCCATTGACATGTCAGATTAATATTTATGTACAGTAACATAGATCTACGTACACATATGTGTACATATATATCCATGACAGTTAGTAGAGTTTTGAGTTTTCCTTTATAAATATGTTACATTATGTATAACAAAGGATAAACTCTGTCTGTTTGATCATTGACATTGGATTGATGTTGTTTTTCAGAGAGGCCTCAAATGTGAATCGTGCCCTTGAGCAATTCTAAGTGAATTGATACTGACGACTTCAGAATGTCAAGCTGAGTTAAATGCCATTGGATCATTTTGAGGTGGGAGCCCTTTTAAAAAATGTTAACACTTGTGTAGTTCTTTAAATGGAGCTTGTGTTATGCTTGCACGGTGCTGTTCAAAGTTACAGTAAAAAATGTTTTCAGTGATAATGCAGCGTGATTGTCATATGAGCTCGTGTAAACTACATGTACTGGATACATGCGAAAATAAGTTGTGTTAAAGGGACACTAGGCAATCTTTCTTTTTTTTAAACTTCTGGAGTTTCGGTAAATTTTTCTGCATAATTTGCATTAGGGATCATTAATAGTATTTATTAGAATAGTTCAGAACTGTTGATAACAGTGCACCTATAATATAGTTAAGTATTTGATAGAATAACGAAGACAAAATGAAACACTTTTATTTTTAATGCAAGCAGGTTTAAATTTAAAATGTTACCAGGTTAACAAATGGAGATGCTAATGTTAATGCTTGATAAATACTTCAAGAGTGCCGTGTGTCCCTTTAACATGAACAAATTACAATATTATTATGGTCTATGTGATGGGTCCCCAATTTATTAAAGGGACACAGAGCAAATTTTCAATATTGTGTCTGTTTTACACATTTTCACATCAGAACAGACCACACATCTACAAGTGTCTTCTCAACTGCCCTATTTAATCGTGTTTTATTACTAAAACTAGCGGCATCACCAGGTTTTGAGATAGAAAATAAATAGTTGTATATTAATGTTTTCTCCCCATGTAAAATGACCTTACTAAGTCATTAAAGTAAAATATTCTATCAACAAAACGTGTAAAATTTAACAATTTTAGATTTTTGGCAAGAGTTGTATTTTATTCCCCTTCTAGTAAAAATGGCTCTTAGAGCATTGCACCATCTGTCAGATTTAACTTTCCTTATAATAGATTCTTGCTGTAGTACTGTTGGGTGAAAAATACATTAAAATTGTTCTGTAATGATGTCAGGTCAATCATATACTCGTATGATACACAATATAATATGTATTGACCCTTTATTTGATGTGCCATTTACTCAGTTTTGGTCAAGGGACGTTTATAGCATATCGGCTTTGAATCCAGTGAACACGGATTCAAGTCTTACTGGCGCTACTGGTTTACTTCGATGTATCCTGCTAGCCCATTGTGTCAAACTGTCCCATTCCCCTTAACATGCCCTAGCTCCCCCTAGCAACACCTGATTCAAATTGAATACTGTACGCAACTTATTTTTACTTTTTATTTTTTTCAGGCTGCACGTCATGTGGAAGAAGACTCCATGTACACCACTGGCCAGAGTCAATGCTGAAGTTTATGTTCGCTTAATTATTTGCTTAATAAAGTATACATATGAACTAAAATATTGTCTTTATAAATATGTCTTCCACCACAAAGTGGTAGGTGAGACAGATTATATTTGGCTTTTCCGTTCGTCCGTCACAAATCTTGTCTGCGCTATTTGTTGGATTTTTACGAAACTTTGTAAGAAGCATCAGTATGTGCATATCAAATATTGAAGGTCAAGGGCGCCGTGACCCAATAATGATCATGAAAACCCTTGTCTGCACTGTGCACTTCCCCAGAAGCAAATCTCATCAAAATGCATGGTTTGAGTGCATTTGGTGAGAGAATGATGCCTTTTGATTTTGATGTCATTAGGTCAAAGATCATTGTCACCGTAACATGATAATGTAAAATGTTGTAAACTGTAAGTCAAATATCATGAACTTAATGGATGGATTGCTTCTGGCGAGAGGGTGATCCTTTTGATTGTGAGTGGGTCAACGGTCAAGGTCACAGACCGGATAATGTCCGTAATGAAACTCGTTTTTACTTTCTCTAAAGCTAATTTCATAAAACGTCATACTTTGACTGCCTTTGGTGAATAATCCCTGTTTATTTTGAAGTCAGTAGTTGAAAGGTCCGTTACCATGACCGGAAAATGAAATGTCTTGTCCACACAGTTTTTCCTTTTACCTAAAGCAAATTTCATAAAACTTCATTGGTGGACAGTGGAAAGAGGATGATCCGTTTGATATTTAGGTCAAAAGTCAAGTTCCTGCTGACATCCATTATCAAACATTTATAAACAAGGATAAGCATATGGTACAACACACATGTTATAATTTAACTATATATGCCCTATAAAGATAACAGACCCGCACTTTTCGGATTCACGCGTACAGTGTTTCACAACACCACACACCATTGAAACAATTTCATGTCCACATATTTATGTTATGCAATCTTCGAGTTTACACAAAATCATGTTTGTTACTGACAGTAGCATGTCTGTTACTCGTCAGTCATTTACTCGAGTCGCCCCCTCAGTTTCAAACGAACAGTTAAAAGAATATACTTCTTTCTGCCTGTTAAACTTATATTAGTTTATCGCTTTTTCTGATTTCGAAAATTAACTCTGCAACGTATCATGATTTCATTTTCCGATATACCGTTGCAACATTGTAAAATAAATTGGACACTCTGACATTAACCCAAAGCATGTATAGATCAAAAATGTTGTGTAAAATACATAGACACATACATTTTAAATATATGTGTTTACATAACAAAATTATTTAATTGTTTCTGTAGCCGGTGGTCTTTTTAAATGAATATGAATGTTGCCGTCTTGGGTCGGAAGGCCCTGTTAGTTAATTAGTACTTGTCTCAGTTTATTGAAATTCAACATATATACAGAGGAGAGATGTATCTATATGGATTTGTTTTTATTCTCGCTTCTAAAATGACGAAATAAATCGATTTAAAAAAAAGGCGCATTCTCAGCAATACACAACGTACTGTGTGCTTTGGTGGGGAAGCCGACGGGGTAATGGAGGGATACAGTCATACTACCGTAATGTTGCTCTCATAAATACTGTGAACATACTACATCAATAATATAACAACTACTGAACAATGCTGAAATCGATTTATCTTTATATATGAATTCATAATTCCACAATTTTATTCCGTGCGAACATCGATTTGGAACGTGGAATCGGCGTATTTAAGCGAGTACGGTGTACTTCGTTATTTTTCGGGGGGGGGGGGGGGGGGGGTGGGAGGGGGGGGGAACTTGCCTCCGTTTTTTTTATATTTTACATATCTACAGAGGAAAAATGTATTTACGCGTACATGCTTTTTTCTGTTCTAAAATGATGAAATAAATCGAATTTGATTAAAACTGCGCATTCGCAGCTATATACAACTTAATCAATACGATATAGAGGGTGGTGGGGGTGGCATGAAGGGCGTGGTTGCAGGGATACTACCGTAATGGTGTCCTTGAAAAAAACTGCGAACATTCTACTCTAATAATTCATTAAATACAGAACAATGTTGAAATCAATATATCTCTTAAAAAGGATTTCACAATTTCATGGTTTTATATCCCGCGTGTACATTAACTTCGAAAGGCGATTGTTCATATTTTAGCGAACACGGTGTACTTTGTTAATTTTGGGAAAAAATAAGTACTTTTTTCTGATTGACTTTAAATTTTGGTTTTTAATAGTAGACATGTCAATGAACACTTTCAAGAAAAAAAATTCATTCTCGTTGTTAAAACTTCATTTTTTTGCAATATTTTCGGATTCAGAAAATTAGCACTGCAATATATATTTTCACCATCCTCATTTCCTTTCCCGACATACCGTTGCAATTTGGTTTGTTAAAACCTATTCCGAGCACTCCGGCATAAACCAAAAGCATGTATAGATCAGAAATTTAATCTGGAATGCATGGATACATACATTTGAAATATATGTATTGCAATAATGGAATTATTTAATTTTTTGTGTACCCAGTCGCGTCTGTAAATGTATATGCGTTATGCCGTCTTTGAGTCCGTGGGTCATGTTAGTTAATTTTGGGGGAAAAAAAGTACTTGTCTCCGATTTCACTAAAATTTTGCATATGGACAGAGGAAAGATTTATCTATGCGTACATGCATGTGTTTTTATTCTTGCTTCTAAAATGACGAAATAAATCGATTTTGATTTAAAAGCGCATTGTTGGCAATTTAAACCTAAAAACAACCTAAATTCATCCCTTTGAAAAAGACCTTTAACTATTAATGGGAATTACACGACGTGTACACCAATTATGTTCGACCAATGTAGTTTGTGAATATTATTACTTTTACAACGATCTGTGATTGTGTTTTGTCATAATCACAGTTTATAGATAAGAGGTGTATAAATCTGACCAGTGAAATTTTTCCAATAATGTCATTTTGTTATCGATTTTATCACGTGACCTTGTTTGATAAATATTCCTACGCCATAGGGCTGGCGTTCCTACTGTCATACCACTTAATCGTGACACATATCAATTGCATCGCGGATTCATTGACATTTCCTAGCAAGCGTTACATACTACCATGACTTTCACAGCATTCCATAGTTAACACATATGTTAAAGTGAGTATATGTGCATTGTATGTGGTGACCGTACATTTACTTATTTAACAAGTGGTGATTAGTTCGGAATAGTTACGCTGATCATTTCAATGTCAATTTTCATTATAAACACATCTTCTTGTAATCAACTATATGTGTTTAATTTGGAATTGTTAGGTTAATCATTTCAATGTCAATTTTCATTATAAACACATCTTCTTGTAATCAAGTATATGTGTTTAATAATCTTTAATTCAGAATTGATAATAATAATAAATGGCAATTTACATGAGGGCGTTAGCGAGTATGTTACATTTGCCATTTACAAACGGCGTTTTAAAACGCATAAACACCGAAAAAAACGAATGAATGCTTAGTAGTATAGTCAAACAGAGTCACTTCTATATGAAGCCATCAGTCGGGGGCAGGCGGGATAGCCGGGGGAGTCGTTGCAGCCATGTCGTCATAGGTCACGTGATGTCCTAGCCGCTCCCAATATCTGGATCAGCCACTCCCACTTACAATGACATTGCGGGTTTTACCCACCCACGCATTAGGAGTTTTCCGATGACTCATAGCGGTAGAGAGATTATGTTTCAAAGATTCACGCCAACAAATAGCGGACACGCCCTTCGGGATTTTCTCTTGACTCATTAACTTGACCGAGATATAGAGAAGCATCTATTTTTTTGTCCTACAACATATTATTATCCCCACCAATGCATGTCATCACTTTTTTCCATGACAACATATGATTAATTATATACAATATATCTCTCCTAAATCTATTATTCCCTTATGAGTCAGGATATTTTTCTTGACATTATACGATTCATTAACTTAAGAAAAGAAGTATACCACTCCTTTTGACAAACTTATGAGTAATGGGTTTTTTTCCATGACACCATTGATAAACATTCAGTTTGATTGGTCGATTGATTATGACTCGTACCAAAATAAGATTCAACTTGATTGCTCGCAACCCAATGACTAGGCAATGCATTTAAAAGTCGATGTCTAATTCAAATTGTGTCAGCTGAGTTTGAAATCGGAATAAGATGAAGAAACGGTATGGACAAATAAAACAAAATATTCTTGTTAAAAACATAGAACACATTAAGATTTCTTCAAATGTAGCATTGCTTTTATACCGGCTAATGAGGTAAGTGTTATTGAATATCCGTGCACGTTCTTTAAAAAAGAATAATATAAATTACTGGATACACAGATTGGATATCTTAAGACCATTTTTTTTTTTTGTTAAGCTTATTGTAAAGCGCCAATAATAATTTTTACATTTCCATTTACGGAGGCATATTCCCAAGGGGCGTGTTCGTTATTTTTGGCGTGGATCGTCGGAACATATTCTCACTACCGCGATGAATCATCGGAAATAATACGTGGGTGGATAAAATATAGATATTAAAATCGAAAGAAAAAGTAGCATTGAAGGATGACAGTCAACCACAAACACACACAGAAACAAAGAACAATTTCAAAGATGAATAAAAGGTCAAATAAGACATCACAAGCACAAATGGTTGATAATAGGGCTACCGCCTTGGAACTTTCAGTGGCAAAAAAGGCCGATGGGGTTTTAAACCAGGTTCTAGAGTGCACCAAACCTCACACTTGCCCTAATGTCATCCCAATAAAGCGGGACAGTGCAAATAAAGAAATCCCGGCGATGAACTACTCTCTAATCAACAAGGCAGCATTAATAGGAAATATAAGTAAAACACAAAGATGCTCGTGTATATATAAATACCAAAATAACAATAGCCTAGAAAGCCACAAAGAAAGTACTCAATGACTTAGCAGAAGCCAGAGCAACAAGAGAACAAACCATTGACGGCACGACAAGTCAAAAGTGCAGACAAACATCAAACGTCACCGTCCTTTTGGGCTTTAGGTAGACGTCATCATAGGGTCCACAGCCTGCCCTTTCATCGCACAATTAAAGAGGAAAACTTAGTGACGAACTGTAAATGGGTCCACCACCAAGCATGCAGTGCGTTGCAAAATGATAGGGTTATAGCATCTTTTGATAAACCATTTAACAAGTTTAACAAAGATAGTATGAAAGTGATAATGACCAAGGATCTTACAAAGTTTGTAAATCACGTCACCATAGAAGTCAGGTTGTGATAGTCCTTGTCGCAGAAGAGTTCTTAAATTACTTTTATATTTGGAAAGAAGAACAGGGTTACGAAAATACAACTTTGCAAAGGTTTCACGAAGTTTATGGTAACTGTAGCCCTGATGGAGTAGCTTTTTAGTTATACAAAGATTACGAATATTAAAGTCCTCAACTCGAGTAGAAAAGCTCTAGAAAAACGAATAAGTTGGGACACCTAGACACGATGTCATTATAAGTGGGAGGGGCTGACTTCGGGTGACCCGGATATGGGAGTGGCTAGGACATCATGTGACCTATGACGACATGGCTGCCCCGACTGCCTCGGCTGTTTCCGGCATGCTAGAAATCGTTTATAATGTGTAAATTAAAGAAATTGTGAAGACATGTAAGTCGTTTGTTAGTAATCTGTAACTGAGATATTAATGAACTCTTTTGCATTATTAAAAGATTTTGAAATATCCGGGTATAATAGGTTATTATATACTGCATTTAAAAAAAAGAACTGTCGAAGATTTACAAAATGTTAACGCATGTTTTACTTGTCCTGCCGTTGCATATTTTATTACTCAACAGCCGTTTACCGTTTCACTTTGTTTTGTTCATAATATACTGTCTCTGTAAATGTATTTGTCCTTCTTTTGTAAGACCGTAGCAATGTGATTATTTTTTAAAATGGTGTATGTTATATTGGTATATTATTTCATAAGCTTTTTAAATGGTATTTTTCAGGAAAAATGACTGCAGAAGTAGAAAGGAAATGACGATTAAGTATGTTTTTAAAAAAAAATACGCAAGCATTAGCGTTAGTGGTACGAACTTGAAACCATTATATGGTATTTGCTTGCAATTTATGTTTAGGTGTGCAATGGATTATTACAATATGAGTACCTTCCCCTGGGGTGGGTCTAGGATGGGAGTAGTTTTACATAACATGTACAATTACACCTACATGTTTAACCGTAGGAGTGTGAAATTATGTATGTATTACTCTCGTCTCAATGGTCAATACACATATTAAGCGGTTATTGCGTGTCGTTCCCCTTGGTATTTTTCATATAGGATCACGTTGCAGCCATGTTTATAGACGTTTGTAAGATCCGTACACGGCAGCCATGTTTATAGACGTTCGTAAGATCCGTAGACGGCAGCCATGTTTATAGACGTTCGTAAGATCCGTACACGACAGCCATGTTTATAGACGTTCATAAGTTCCGTACACGGCAGCCATGTATATAGACGTTCGTAAGATCCGTACACGGCAGCTATGTTTATAGATGTTCGTAAAGAAGTATAAAAAGATCGGACAGGGAAAGTAGCATTCAAGTAGGACAGTAAACCACAAAACACAGAAACAAACACGCAAACAGACAAACAAGAATGCAAATGCAATAATAAATGCAAACCACATCACAAATACAAAAAGGCTACCGCCTTGGAACGGAACTTAAGTTTCGTACATTTAGTTTTTAATTGTTCTTTGTTACTCTACCATGTGTTAAATTATAGTTTTGGTGCAATATAGTCAAGTTAACAGTATACAAAAAAACGCTTTGAGTTATTCTTATTATAAATGATTGATAAATGCAAGCTATGTATAAAACCTAACGGGATTCCGCCATTTTAAAAAAAGTAATTGCCGTGTTTCTCTTTAAAATGTAGGTATCTTTAATACAATGTCTGTTAATAGAAAACTGGTATCCTATCTTGTAATTTCGGGAAGAAAAATCTTAACGGTGAAGATTTCACTTCAAAGACTCTATCATACGTAGTGTTTAACATTTTATCGATAGTCTCTGTATAGGCAACGCTCTTAATCACGAAGACTGATTGTAGTAAAATCTTCATGAATAATAATAGGGGTTCAACGATTAATCGAGATACGATTATATCGCGAGACTTCCTCTCACGATACACGTATCGTTCTCATGATACACGTATCGTATCATGGGGTCTGTATCGCGATACGGTAACGATACACACATAAGCACAAACTTGCTCTTACTGACAAACATACTCTCACAATTAATTGTAAAAAAATACCTTTCTTAGGTTTTTATATTATGTGTGGTTGTTTAAAGGATTATTATCAGTAGCTACTTTATTTACTCCTCATATGCTAATATTTTGACATATTTTGTGAAAATAATAGATTATTTAATGAAATTGTGTATCGCGATACGCATCGTATCGTCAGTCAAGTATCGCGATACATATCATATCATGAGCAAATTGTATCGTAGCAGCTCTAATAAATGATACACGTATATGAAAATCTGAGACAACTGATTGGTTGAAAAGGTTGAGTAAGTGTTGTAAAGTAAAACGGTCCCATCTGCCTGGCGTGATGAGGAAAGCATACATTCTGCGTGAAATCAAAGGTGTAATGTACATATTTTAATATATCCAGCATGGTAAGCATTATGTATGTGTTGATAATATAGACACATTTGTATAAGTTTTAAATTTAAAAGAAAAATCAACTAGCACTGATATAATGTTATGTAAACAGTAACATTTAAAATAATTAAAACATCATGAAAATAGAAAAAGAAGCAAAGCCCGGGTCGAACTTGCAATAACGAGTTTGGAAGTCAATTACAAATTAATATTACGGTACACAGAGGTGGTGGTGGTGATGGTGGTGGTGGATGGTGGGGGTCATCATAAAGTACGGATCGACAGAGGCGAAGCTGGCTAATATTAATTTGCAGGCCCAATCAATTTAGCACCACAGGCGCAAAGTTGCTAAGGCGTTATGGAGGTTACAGTGCATATAAGCAGCTACGCCACTGTGGAGGAAAGTGGCAATGATGAAACGGCTGCTATATATATATACTCTGTAAAAAACGTTTTGGACCATGGCAGTGTTCGAACCCGTACAATGATCGCTGAACCATGACATTCGACCATAACCCTTATTATCTCAGTTGATAATTCACAATAGATCAACAATCAACAATAATTATCGTTTACAATGTAAGTTGGCGAAAAAATAATAATCTTTTTATTGGTTACTCGAATGTGTCCGTAACTATTACTTTTTATGGACTTTGCAACATTTTTTACAGACCATTTGTGTGTTCGCGATATTTTTTTAAAATCAAATCTTGAATTTAATGTTTCTGGTACCAAATTAATCGGGTAGGGTAGACCTTGGTTACTAAAAAATGATACTTAAATTCTGTAAACTAGTTTTATTTTTATATGACTTTATATACCCTGGTCCAAAACTTTTTTTACCGAGTATATATATATATTGGGTGAGTTGCTTTATACTTTATCCTGCAGTATCGATTTTAGATTTTAGGTTTTGAGGTAGGGTTTGTGGTATCTTTTTCAAATTTTTACTCTCTCTTCATAACTAAATGCAAGGTTACAGTTTTACCCTCATCCAACCAGATATGTTCTTTTATTAGTATCACATTTGGCTCCCGAGTGTCTATTCAAAGTAACCAGTTTCTGAAAACACTGCCAAACGATAAGTTGTTTGTCGAAGAGTTTTATTTGAACTGCCGTGTATTTTAGTGTGTTTTTTTGTTTCGTATTTGTTATTTTCGTGTTTGTGTACCCCTGATGAAGGCGTAAAGCCGAAAGCGCTTGGGTTTTTATCAACTGTAGCACAGTATAAATGTTTTTTCCCCACCTATATATATATATATAAATCTATTTTTTATCAACTGGTTAGTTAAAAAGAACAATAGTTCTTCTCAACAGATTTATTGCTAGGTCTCTGGGATTTATTCCGTAAATGATGGGTCATTTTAAAGACCCAACAATTGACTTGGGACCCAATAATAGATATACAATACATTTATATATATATGTACTGGATAAGACGCTTAAAAACTAAACATCCAGTAGGAATCAACAAAGGGGACTAGATTCATCTTACAGAATATATAAATGTATACACACATACTTTGGTTTTTATTACTTCCCTTGATGCAATTTTCTCAATTTATATATTATTTTAGCCTTATTCATAGTTCTAATTAGCTTTGGAGTTGTTTTTACTTTATCCTGCAGTATCGATTCTATGTCTTAGTTATTAAGGTAGAGTTATTCACTCACACACTCTCTCTTCATAACTAATTACAAATGTCAGCGTACAATTGTACCTTCATCCTACCAGCAATGTTCTATTATTAGTACTTGTGTTACTTCCCTTGATCAAAATATCTCCATTTATTTTATATTATTTGTTTAGTCTTATTCATTGTTTTATTAGCTTGGGAGTCGCTTTATACTGTATCCTGCAGTATCGATTATAGGTTTTAGGTTTTGAGGTAGGGTTTGTGTTATCTTTGTCACATCTTTACTCTCTCTTCATAACTAAATGACAAGTGCCAATCCTAGTAGATTCAAGAGAGACTACCGACATGTGCCAATTCTAGAAGATTCAAGAGAGACTACCGACATGTGCCAATTCTGGTAGATTAAATAGAGACTACCGATATGTGCCAATTCTAGTAGATTCGTGAAAGACTAACGACATGTGCCAACCCTAGTAGATTCATGAGAGACTACCGACATGTGCCAATTGTAGTAGAGTTAAGAGAGACTACCGACATGTGCCAATTCTAGTAGATTCGTGATAGACTACCGACATGTGCCAATCCTAGTAGATTTAAGAGAGACTACCGACTTGTGCCAATCCTAGTAGATTCAAGAGAGACTACCGATATTTGCCAATTCTAGTAGATTCAAGCGAGACTACCGATATATGCCAATTCTTGTAGATTCAAGAGAGACTACCGACATGTGCCAATCACAATACATTCAAGAGAGACTATCGTCATATGCCAATCCTAGTAGATTCAAGAGAGACTACCGACATGTGCCAGTGTAGCATGCCCTTAAATGACTTGAAACCTATCATGCACATCGAATAGTTTTACAACATGTTCCGAAAATTAACTTGAGTTTCATTTAAGAAATGTCACGCCAATTACCTTTTGCCAGTACCTCGAATGGTCCAAGGAAGTAGAGTTATAACATAGTTTGTATTGGTAACGTTTGTTTCACCTGTTGTTGCCAATTTAATTTGTGCATGAAGTTAAATTTCTAAAAGGTATACACAAATGAGAAATATGGTCTTATAGAAACCACAGCACTCAGACGCTGTGGTATGGTAGGGCCGCACATTACCACAGACTAATTCAAATAACACTCAATAAACAGGTCAATACACAGAGTGGTGAAGACAGGGTTACCGACGCTCAGTAGGCAACGGACTGCTGAAAATCTTAAATCGTTTATGTGTACGCATTATCGCTATGTTCCTGCCTTCATCGACCGAAAGAATAAAATACGTTGTAAATAAAAAACGCACACAATAATATAGTCTCATTATACAATATGTGTCACCACATAAATACGGCGAAAACAAAAGTCATGTTTTTAAGAAAAAGAGGTGTGCTATTGAATAATGAATCTTGGAGTTTTAATGGAGGAAACATTTCCGTTATTTTTTTTATAACTTTGATTCCTGAATTTCAAAAAATTCTGAATGATCATTTAAAAATGTCTTATCTGTACTGTTTTTTTTGTTCAAAGTATTAAAAAAGTACTTATCATTTATCATTGTATCTGTTCTTTGCACAAGTGTCTCACTCTCTTTAAATTGCGGCAGCCCCGAGGCAGTGGCGGACCTCGGACAAACCATTCTGAAGTGTCCTCTGTTACCATACCCGAAGCATGTATCGTGTTCAGTTGCTGTTCTTGGTCCACGAAAAGAACTTGTCTGTTTGTTGTTCACTTGTTGTATGAACCGCCCGCCGGCCCGCTGGGAGTGTCGAAGTGAAACAATCCGGGAACGTGAAAACGCGCTTTGGATTGTTCTTAAGTCTCTGTTTGCCTTCCCGGCTCCTTCACTGACTCCATATGTTAAAGACAGCCCGAAATCTAACTAGTTTTAAGAACTTCTGGATGTAGCGACTTTACTGTTTGCCTGTCGGATTCGAATGTCAGAACAACTTTTCTGCTCAGTACACGGCAGCGTATACTCGCTTTGCACGTGCAAATGAGTATACAGCGCCCTCTAGGAACCCTATGAAATCCCCTTTTTCGAAAAAGGAACCATTTGTTAAAAACAGCTGCGTGGGTAAAGTACCGATAGTTTTATACAGAATTTGGACTTTTACAACATCAATTGTAATTATGATATAGGTGAAAGAAAATTATATTTACATATTAATAACTGTTGATTATTATTTGTTTTCCTAGTTACCCCTGGGAGTAAGGGAGTATGCCAGGCTACGCCCCTGAATACACGCTACTTTCTGCGTAAATTTTGTCGCGATTCGTCATTCATCAAGATCCCACTGGAAACTCGACTTGTAATTAAGAAGTGTCGATTCTTACGGATAGAGGGAGGTCTTCAGTACTGGTTCTACCTAGGAAAAGTTGAAAATCGACCCTCATATATAACCTTACATGTGTTGAACATGACGCAAAACACCATAAAAACAAACAAACAAACAAATCATCCATCAATAATCCAGGATTTTTGTCAGATTTTGTAAAGTATTCTTTATGTCTTGTTTACCTAAAATGCAGCTAGAAGAAGCCGTCATCTTGTTGTTGAACGGAATTTCGTAGCGTATGGTAGCTGAATATTTAGAAGTGCATAAAGTCTATTTCGTCTGCGAGAGAGGTAGGGTCTGTGTTATCTTTTTCACATGTTTACTCTCTCTTCATAACTAAATGTCAGGTTACAGTTTTACCCTCATCCAACCAGATATGTTCTTTTATTAGTATCACATTTGGCTCCAGAGTGTCTATTCAAACTAACCAGTTTCTGAAAACACTGCCGAACGATAAGTTGTTTTTCGAAGAATTTTATTTAAACTGCCGTGTATTTTAGTGTTTTTTTGCTTCGTATTTGTTATTTTCGTGTTTGTGTACCCCTGAGGAAGGCGTAAAGCCGAAAGCGCTTTGGTTTTTATCAACTGTAGCACTGTATAAATGTTTTTCCCCATCTATATATATATATAAATCTATTTTTTATCAACTGTTTAGTTAAAATGAACAATAGTTCTTCTCAACAGATTAATTGCTGGGTCTCTGGGATTTATTCCGTAAATGATGGGTCATTTTGAAGACCCAACAATTGACTTGGGACCCAATAATAGATATACAATACATTTATGTATATATGTACTGGATAAGACGCTTACACACAAAACATCCAGTAGGAATCAACAAAGGGGACTAGATACATCTTACAGAATATATAAATGTATACACACATACTTTGGTTTTTATTACTTCCCTTGATCCAATTTTCTCCATTTATATATTATTTTAGCCTTATTCGTAGTTCTAATTAGCTTTGTAGCTGTTTTTACTTTATCCTGCAGTATCGATTCTATGTCTTAGTTATTGAGGTAGGGTTATTCACTCACACACTCTCTCTTCATAACTAATAACAAATGTCTGCGTACAATTTTACCTTCATCCTACCAGCGATGTTCTATTATTAGTACTTGTGTTACTTCCCTTGATCAAAATATCTCCATTTATTTTATATTATTTGTTTAGCCTTATTCATTGCTTTATTAGCTTTGGAATTGCTTTATACTGTATCCTGCAGTATCGATTATAGGTTTTAGGTTTTGAGGTAGGGTTTGTGTTATCTTTTTAACATCTTTACTCTCTCTTCATAACTAAATGTCAGCGTACATCTTCATAGTTTTACCCTCATCCAACCAGTTATGTTCTTTTATTAGTATCACATTTTGCTCCAGAGTGTCTATTCAAAGTAAGCAGTCCCTGAAACACTGCCAAACGATAAGTTGTTTTTTAAAAAGTTGTATTTAAACTGCCGTGTATTGAAGTATTTTTTTGTTTCGTATTTGTTCTTTTCGTGTTTGTGTAACCCTGATGAAGGCGTAAGCCGAAAGCGCTTGGGTTTTTATAAACTGTAACACTGTATACATGTTTTTTCCACGTCTATACGTATATATATATATCAGGGGAGGCCTCCCGAACCTTGGAAGGGGAGGCCTTGGAAGAGGGACACCTACTCCATCCCACCCACCCCTCGTATTCGGATTATGTTGAAAAAAGACCAGTCTATTACAATTTTGATAAAGAATGAATTATTATATTGCGGTGTTTTAGCAATATTTATTCTGTAAGATATGGTGGAGGTATCGGTTGCGAGTTTCAATCACTGCTAAATAAAAAAAATCGTTATTGTCATATAACATTATGATAATGATCATGTATGCCAAGTTTCAAAGCTTTTCGTTTCTGAAAAAGAGGGGAAAAAATTAACCACCAACTTTATACAAAAACGTCAAAACGCGTAAACGGACGGACGGACAGGCGGATAGTCATACGGACAGACAAACGCAAATCCCCAAACCGGCTATCAGCATAGATTTGCTACGCAATCCGACTTCTAAAGTGATATTTTACAAAAAACATACATTATTATGCACATTATATTTCTGGATACTTTTAAGGAAAGACAAGGCGACTGAACACAATCATCTACGGAGGAGGATCAGGATTACGGATTGTAAATTGCAGATTCAAGAGAGACTACCGAAATGTGCCAATTCTAGTAGATTCAGGAGAGACTACCGAAATGTGCCAATTCTAGTAGATTCGTGAGAGACTACCGACAAGTGCCAATCCTAGTAGATTCAAGAGAGACTACCGACATGTGCCAATGCTAGTAGATTCAAGAGAGACTACCGACATGTGCCAATTCTGGTAGATTAAATAGAGACTACCGATATGTGCCAATTCTAGTAGATTCGTGAAAGACTAACGACATGCGCCAACCCTAGTAGATTCGTGAGAGACTACCGACATGTGCCAATTCTAGTAGATTCAAGAGAGACTACCGATATGTGCCAATTCTAGTAGATTCAATAGAGACTACCGACATGTGCCAATCCTAGTAGATTCAAGAGAGACTACCGATACGTGCCAATTCTAGTAGATTCAAGCGAGACTACCGATATATGCCAATTCTTGTAGATTCAAGAGAGACTACCGACATGTGCCAATCCTAGTAGATTCAAGAGAGACTACCAACATGTGCCAGTGTAGCATGCCCTTAAATGACTTGAAACGTATCATGCACATCGAATAGTTTTACAACATGTTCCGAAAATTAACTTGAGTTTCATTTAAGAAATGTCACGACAATTACCTTCTGCCAGTACCTCGAATGGTCCAAGGAAGCAGAGTTATAACATAGTTTGTATTGGTAACGTTTGTTTCACCTGTTGTTGTCTAAAAGGTATACAAAAATGAGAAAAATTGTCTTATAGAAACCACAGCACCAGACGTTGTGGTATGGTAGGGCCGCACTTTATCACAGACTAATTCAAATAACACTCAATAAACAGGTCAATACACAGAGTGGTGAAGACAGGGTTACCGACGCTCAGTAGGCAACGGACTGCTGAACAACTTAAATCGTTTATGTGTACACATTATCGCTATGTTCCTGCCTTCATCGACCGAAAGAATAAAATACATTGTAAATAAAAAACGCACACAATAATATAGTCTCATTATACAATATGTGTCACCACATAAATACGGCGAAAACAAAAGTCATGTTTTTAAGAAAACGAGGCGGGCTATTGAATAATGAATCTTGGATTTATAGTGGAGGAAACATAGAAGTAGTAATTGATTTCAATTATTTAGGAACAGTTTTTAATTATACAGGGAATTTTGCATTAAACAAAGAACATTTGATTGAAAAAGCTCTGAAAGCACTGAATGTACTCTTAAATAATTGTAAAAAGGTTAGTTTGAAACCGAAAATACTATGTCAGTAATTGGACTCTTTTGTTGGCTCCAATTTGAATCATTCTTCGGAAATTTGGGGATATACAAAATCAAAGCAAATCGAGAGATTACATCTAACATTTTGTAAGCAAATTTTAAAGGTGAGAAATAGCTCATTTACAGCAGGAGTTTATGGTTAATTAGGCAGATATCCTTTATTCATAACACGTTATGTGAGAATTGATACATGTTGGGTGTTGGATACAGAATCAAGCAGTGTACTTGAATTATAGAATCATTGTAAAATGAATTCCGAAGCATACCTTGATATTTTACCATGTAATTTAAGGCCATATTTAACAAAAACTCCGAATATCTGCTCATACGTTAAGAATACAAACTGGTCGACACACTAGAAATAGAATACCTAGAAATGAAAGATATTGTAAATGTTGTAATAGCAGCGATTTGGAAGACGAGAATCACTTTATTTTATATTAAGAAATATTATTATAATAGACCAAGTATGTATAAATTCATATAATTACTTCAAGGGCAAGATAATAATATTATCATTAATTTAGCAAAATATTTAAGTAAATCTTTATCTGTAAGAAATTCATTGTTGAATATTTAATAACATATATTTTGTATTTTGTATTTTCATTCTCATGTAACAGTTATTTGCAATATATATATATATTGTTTGCAATATATATATATATATTGCTCAAACTATTGATATAAAATGATTCATTTGTAGAATCATTTGACTTGTGTATGAACAACTTTATTTATGTATGTATTAATGACGATGTACGTATGTACAAGTTAAATAAAATATATGTTCAGTATTGTTCTGTTCATAAGGATCATATATTGCCAATATTCAAAATGGGTGACAATAACGGTCATATAGTACCAGTATTCAAATTGTGTGACCATAACGGTCCACGGGTATTATATAGTGACACTATTCCATGTGAGTGATCATAATGGACTTAACGCGCCATTATTCAATATGGGTGACCATAATGGTCATATAGTCTTATTATACAATAAGTGTGACCATAACGGTTCGCCTTTGCCATTATTCAATGTTGGTGACCATAATGGTCTTATATAATGCCATTATTCAATAGATTGCGACCATAATGATCTGATAGTGCCAATAGTCAATGTGGGTGACCATAATTGTCTTATAGTGCCATTATTCCAAATGTGTGAATATAATTGTCATGTATTACCATTGGTCAATGTGGGTGACCAAAATGCTTATATAGTGCCTTTATTCAACATGTTTGACCAAAATGGTCATATATTGACATTATTCGACGTGGGTGACAATAATTGTCATCAAGTGCCATTATACAATATTGGTGTCCGTAATAGTCATATAATGGCATTATAAAATATGGGTGACCATAATGGTCATATAGTGGTATTATTCAATGTGGGTGACAATACTGGTCATACAGATCCATCATTCAATATGTGTGACCATAAGGATCATATAGGGAAATAACGCAATAGTTGTGACAATAATTCACATATGGTGCCATTATTCAGTGTGTGTTACCATAAAGATTATACAGTGTCATTATTCAATGATCCTATAGAGGCATAATGATTATTAAATTTATGTGAACACAATGCTCTCACAGTGTCATTTTTTAAATCAGCTTGTCCATAATGGTTATATCATTATACAATGCGGGTAACCATAATACTCAAATAGGATCATTAGTCAATGTGCTTGACGATAATGATGTTCAACGAACATGTATGGAACTATAATGTTATTATAATCAGAAAATGTCATTCTTAAATGTGGTGACAATAATTGTCCTATAATACCATTATTCAATATGTGTGCCATCTTAACAACGCCTTTTTACTCGACGCATTTCTTTAAACAATAAATATCAGGGATACTGTTATCCCGTC